>JARFIW010001381.1:0-100000 GCA_036346225.1 Platerodrilus igneus
AAGATTGTAGTCATTGCTAGTAACAAAATGCGATCTACTTTGTCTGACTGCCGTAAACAATGACGATTGGCAGCCTCTACAGTTGCGAACCGATCAGAGGAATGACAAAGATCTAGCTATTATCCCGTGTTGGAAGGCAGGAAGCGAATGTTTATCCTGGCAGGATATTAATCTGTCGAGTAGCATCCTGAAGTCGCATTGGACATAATAAGATTCATTGAAGAAAGATAATGAGATCCTGTTGCGATTCTTGGAGAATGGAAATGGATCAATGAGAACGCTTCAGGTGGTAGTTTCTAAAAGCTGGGCGTTGGAGGTTTCAAGACATATATATATATATATATATATATATATATATATATATAATGAAATCTTGAGAGGAGGCTTTGACGTTAAGAACACTCTGGAGATGGTCCGAGCAAGATTTTATTTGATAGGCTGCAAGTACAATGTCAAGGAGTGGTGCCGTAAGTATCAGCTGTGTACAGTATAGGGAAACCGAAAAGCTTCAATGAGGCATTACAACGTGTGGAGTGAGAGTGGCAATCGATAATAAGTACTTCTTGGTGGCTATGGACTAATTTACGACGTGGATTAAAGAGTATGCTGTACCAAACCAAGAAAACTGCCACCGTTGCTGACCTGTTAGTAAAGCAACTGCTTTGCCGTTTCGGAATTCTATGGAATTGCCGGTCGATAGGGGCAGAAATTTTAAGTTAGAGTTATTCCAAGAAGTTTGCCGGTTGCAGCAATGAGAAAAACCCGAACAAAACCATTGCACCGACAATCCGGTGGTAAGGTAGAGCGCATCAACCGCACCTTCAGCAAGTACCTATCCAAGGTGGTCTACCAACACCAACACAGGCGTAGAACGTCACCAAAGCTACAATGACATTGGGAGGGTTCATACGAAGTTATAAAAAGGATCAACGACGTGGTATATCGGATTCGTAAGCTCCCAAAAGGCAGAACAACAGTGATGCACGTTAACTAACTATCGCAGTGGTGACACTGGTAATGTAGCAGTACGACAGGTAATTAGACAAACAAACAGTTACGCTCGTGAAGATGAACAAAAATCTATATTCAACTATGATTGCTTCATGTCTCAGTACAGCAGCGTAGGTAAAGCGAAATTTGCAGTCTCGGAAGAGAATCAACGTGATTTATTCAACGGCGGACTTGCTCCGATGATTGAAAATAAATTAGGTGGTCTGAAGCAACTTCGCCGACAACAACCAGAGATTGTAAAAACTGACATCGCGGCAGTTATTAATACCTAGTGAAGGCAACAGGCCTTCGGTAGATCAAATTACCAGAATTTGTGGAGGGCGTTTGGAATGAATTGGTGGACTGTAAGGAATATTGATTACAACAACTGACTTTTATACAACTAGGAAGGCCGTATAATTTAAATGAAAATAATTGAAAGTATCAGGTGAAGTGATAACATCTGGCAACACTTACATGAATTGGCTTCTTTTGCGACGCTTGTCCAGCGGCGATTCCCTTGTACACGCGTGGCCACGCGTGTAGAATGCACAACAGGATTGATGCAAATTTGAAAACACTATTTTGAAGATCTTCGCCGCGACACACTTTTCAAAACGTCACAACCCCTCGGCGGTTGGTTGTATTCTTTTGCTCGTGCACTTGCGATCACCTCTGTTTGGTTCAATTCAGTTACCGAGCGCATACAAATAATACGTCTGTTAAGCTTAAGAAACTTGGGTTGCCTATCCGCGGAGACGATCCAGCGTTAGTCGATCTCAAGGGCCAGATGGTCTAATTTGCAGACTACAAGTTGGCTATATCCAAGATCGGTTGTGGGCTCGATGGGTTGGGTTAGAGGATGGTCCGTAATACGCTAAAGGTACTGTTCCAGAAAGCTGGGGGTCTAGATATGTGTGGTGACCATCCAAATTGTATCGCCCCTGCTATGAAGAGTTGGTTGCTACTTCAATCAGCATGGGAACTGCAGATGTGGTCCCGCCTGACCTTACCGCCACAAGGACTTTCAACGCACAGAATAGTGTTTTCTGGGACAGTACAACGAGACCATCACCCAGTCTACCCTTGACCAGAATAATGCAGTTGAACGTAAACGAAACATCTGAACACAAAGGATAATTAACATCTACCCTGTGGCATGACTTCTTCAAATGGACTAGATTAGCAGTTTACAAGAGGTTGTATTTAAGAACCTTATTATGTTTACAATAGGAACCCTCTATATGTTATTTGCATAATTCTAATGTATCCTTGAAAAAGTCCAAAATTATTGATTATGTATATAAATTGCCGCCGTGAGCATTACAAGGTTCAGTTCTAATTCAAACTTTGATTGTTATACTAGTTTTTACTCCAGTCATGACTATAAATTCATGATTTGAAATAAATTATTATTAATACATTAAAATAGATAGCTCTGTGTGATATAAATTATTGTAGTGATCGATAGAGATTAACAATTGGTGCTTTGATATTTAATATAGTGATTCGATAGTAACTAAGAAGAGCATTGTAGTTTTGAGAAGTTAGTATTTTTACTGATAGCGGTTAGTTGGAAATAAATTGTCGTGTAATCAGTTGATAATAAAGAACTAACTGTTGCTATTGCAAAACAGTTTTCTTTACAATATCACTGTTCGTTCATGTTGTGAACCTGAGATATTAGAGCACGTCATTGCCCTATATCTGTTTAAATATAGAGACGTATTATTATTATTGGATTGGAAAGTACACGTGGAATTGACAAAGTAGTTACTATTACTAAGGAGAAATGTAGATAGTGTAACCTCGTTCTAATGCCATATTATTTTTAAAATAAAAGATACAACATTTAAAATATCAAAATTATTTATAACAAAAGGTAACGTGAATCCGGTCTTTCTACGTTTAGAATTGACAACTGCATGGCAATATTTGTAATTATATCCTCGGTGAATAAAGATTCTATCTAGGTGAGATTATAAGTATAAGCAAATTTGCATATAACAAAAGTTTGTATTGTTTAAATATAATATTAGGAGCTTAAGATATAATTAACTATAAAACGAATATCTGGCTTTCATAAGTTTATGGAATTTTGTTATCACTTAAAGCAATAAATAATTTGATCAGTATATAACATTAACCTTGAAACTATTAAAGTCGATACTTACAGAAAAAATAATGCAGATATAGGATTTGCTTCTAAACGTGGATTTTTCAGTTTTTCAATATTGGAACTTGACTGCATACTTTCAAGTTTAATGTCGAAATGAATTCGTCAAATATGACCACTTGGAAATAGCAATATTGGAGCAATTCTAATTTTAAGCTAAACGGACGGTTTATTTATACAACACGAAAAATGCAACGTGCGATACTCGTATTTTCAGAACGAAAGTTCAGATTGAACTGAGAAATTATTATCACTATCGACCGTGTAAACTTACACCAAGGTGACGTACACATTCAAATAAGTACAAACAAAGAAATCCAATACCATAAGCAAGGTTTAAAGTACAAATATTTAGGTTGATGACCTATATCTAATCCCAAATAATATAATTAGTACACTTATAAATTTAACTTAATGTTAAATACGTATGATTTCTAGCAAACTTGTACTCTTTTGTACCTGCAGTTTAAAAATGAAAGTCAAATAATCTTCTTGGTATATGCACTTGAGCAGTGCCGTGCAGTGTATTTTGTCAGTATGATGCAAGTCTTCGAAATACCGCCCCCATATTGGTGATTAAAAAAAACTACGGAAAAATGTGAAAATAATATATTTATATAATATATTTTCAAATGTAACAATTTTCTATAAATAAATATAAACTCGTATAAACTTGAACATAAACATACATCGACTACAATTTCACTCTTCGAACTTTACAGTTTGCAAATTCCTGAATAAGGGATGGTCAAGAAAGCAGCTAATGTACATTCAATAGAAATTAATGCCAGATTTGTAAACTTTGACTGACTTATGAAATTGCGTAAATAGTTTTTTATTAATTTTAATTTGGAAAAACTTCTTTCTCCACTTGCACCAGAGACAGGGAGTGTTAATAGAATTCTTAGCGCTATACAGGTGTTAGGATACAATGTGTTTAAATTATTTTGGTACAAATAGTTAATGACATCGAGTGGTTTCATTGAATGTTGTAATATGCGAGATACATCACGTAATTCCTCTTGAAGATCATTCCCATTTACATCTGACTCATTGTCGTCCGAAAGAATTGACTGGAGGTTAGTGTAATGATTTTCAAGTATTTCATCAGTTACATCCCTGAGTTTGAAGATGTCGTATAAAAACTGAAAATTTTTGCTGTGGGTTTCCAAAAGGGTGAATCGTTCATTTAAGGAATTAAGTGTTATATCCGAAATATAATTGAAAAATTTATCTTCCTCCGTTAAGGGTTCGTCCGTAGCTTTTTCGTCAAATTGACGCTTTTTCTTCCTAGCTCTAACTTCACTTTCGGTCGGAAGATCAGTGCTACACTCAAGATTCTCAGCAATTTCATTAGCAGCAATTCTCATATGTTCAAATCCGAGTTGCCTGTAACTTTTCACTTTTTCTATTGTTTCCGCTAGCATCCTTGTACAATCCGATATATTTATAGTTACAGACTGCAATAGCTTCGAGACTGAATTAATTTCAAATAAAATGTCATGCCAAAGAATTACACCGCATGTAAACTTATATTTTGTATACTTGTTGCCAACCCTCTTGCTTTAACTCTAGTTTCTGCATCTCGAGTGACGTCTTCCATTATTTTGAATAATGCATCATACATTTCACAAAGTTGATATCGCAAAGGTTTTACTGCATCTGTTCTGCTTGCCCACCTAGTAGCACTCAGTGGTTTGAGAGTGAAATGTGAAACATGTTTTTTCAGCATCTCCCAGCGCTTTGTAGAATTAGAAAAGAAAATATATAGTTCTTGTACACAGAAAAAAATGTTGTAGTTTCTGTAGAAGAAGACGCTGCTTCATTCACAACTAGGTTTAAAAAGTGACATGCATACAAGGAACATAGAACACCCGCGAATACTTTTCAAGTATTCTGTTTTGTACACCCTTTCTGACTCCATTGTCATAGCCTTGCCCTCTATCCCATTTCAACTCAAAATCGATTTTTTTCAAAAAAGACAAAATAAGTTCTATTGAACCCTCTCCTGTTGAATTAGTTGCTTCAAAAAAAAAAAAAATAAAGAATTCGTCAATTTCGTACTTATTTTCGACTGGGGTGCATGTGACAGCTCTTATTGTTAATGAGAGCTGTTCAATATGACTTACATCTGGGGTACAATCAGCAATTATGGAAAAATATTTACCTTTTTTTGTTATTTCTGCAATTGTACGTAAAATTTCATTTCCCATCAAATTTATAAGTTCTTCTTGTATATTATTGCTTAGATAAGTCACGGACCATTTATCAGACTCTCGTTGAACTCTTCTGACATGTTCTTCCATAACTGAATCAAACTTGGCAAGCAAATCAACCAGATTTAGAAAATTTCCGTCATTAGGTTGAAACAAATGTTCACTTGTTCCTCGATAGGCTAAGCATTGTGAAGCAAATAGTCTAATTATTGCAATAATTTTTTTAGAACTCCTCTCCAGTGCTGAATTTTCAAATCCATAATTTTTTGATATTCGGCATCAATAGTTTGGTTCTTTTTTAAACGAGTATCAATTTTTTCCATTGTCTGAAAGAGTTTCTGTGATTTCAGACTTTTCGTGCATTGTGAGCGCACGTACCAGATTTCCCCAGTCAGAATAACCTTTTTTCGACCAATCATGGGAAGACGAATTATCAATATGCAACAAAAGCAAAAAACGGCATCAGTTGTAACAGAGTAAATCAACCAATTTCGCTCAACAATTTCACCATTGCTTAATACTTTGCAATAATGAGAGGATGATAATTTGCGCCTTCCTGTGTTGATAGGAAATTCCAGTTCTTTAACTTGATGTGGACCTTTCTCAACCAGTATCTCACGAGTTTTGGATGACATGCAGAAAATATTCCATAGTGCAGGATCGTTAGAGATCTTGTCTATTTGCTGAAACTCACTGCTATTGCTACCCTGTTCTTGATAATCTTCTGGGGGTGTGATTTCTTGGATTTCTTCAACAACTTCTTTAGGAGGTGATTCAGACAGCGCTGATGAGTCACCACATTCGAAGAGGTTGTTGTTGATGTAGATGTAAACGCTTCTGACTGAGGCTTAGGGACCAAGAATTCTTTCATGACATGGCTTAGCTTTCTTCCTTCTTCATCTTTCTTTAAGCGTTTCTTCCTATATTGGCTTCCAGACAGTCTTTTTCTTTTCTGATCCATGCTGTTATAAGAATATCAATTACCTAATATGTACCTTATAATATGTATCGTAAATTAAATTTAAACTTGATGTAGAAATCGATAGGAATTACGCACTTAAAAAGCTATAATTCAATTCTCTTACCTTTTTAGGCTTTTTAAAACATAGGCATTTAACAACGTACCACAACACGTACTGATACTTGTTGAAGAGTCTGCTGTTGGAGACCAGCTAACATGAAAATCAAATATCGCCATCTTAAGGAATAAGTAAAAAACCTAATACGTGCAATTGTTTTTTGTGAAACATGCCGTCTACCGCCAAGCTCTTAATAAAAGCAGCCGCGGTGTTGCGCGCGGTATATCACAAACACTTTGCGCCCTCAGATAAAAAATCTAACGGCGCCGAACGTTCGCCTTTGCAAATGGTACCCACAATAAGCGCAGATGAGTAATATAATAGGAATAAAATCGTTGCATTTCAATTTTTTGTTAAATGTAGTCCAGTGATTTTGCCGCCCCCTTGAAAGTGCCGCCTGATGGGTTCGCCTCTTTGCATCATAGCACCGCACGGCGCTGCACTTGAGCTATTAGAATATTCTGAAATGAGTCACTTAATCCTTCACAACACTTATTGTTTATGCGTGTGCGTACTTGTGTGCGAATGTGTGTAAGTACGTGCGAGCGTGGGTGTGCCTGTGTATTCATGCGAGTGTGCTTGAGTGCAGGCGTACATACGTGCGCACAAGACTTGAACATGTAGTCTTCCCATTAGTACTTGGATACTTCCTATATAAACCACTGAGAATTGTAATTTAATCGAAAGAAGGGACATATTTACATCGCGTACGCAAACACATACTAACTTAACTTTCAATTTCCTTTGACTTTTTGTTACTCATCAAATGACATGTGTAAGAGTAATGTAGTTTATCGCGTTACCGTACAGAGGGCGTAATATTGTACACATTTTCAATACAAAAATGATTAAGTCAATTGAATCAATAAAGCGTACATCGATTAATCCATGTAGTTAAGGTAGAACTAAATATTCAATCATTGCATTACCGCTATTGTTCCTCTATACGTACGTCAGGGTCCTATTTAGGTCAATGGCTTATAACCAGCAGATTCCCAGCGAAGAAACTTTCCAACGTTGTTTGACTACTTCTTTTCATATTACTCCTTATCCCAAAAATAATATTTAACGCGAGTTATAGGATCCCCCATCTATTATATATAAAACTAATATCTGTATTAGGAAATATTAGGACAGTGCAACAATGTCCTTGCAACATTTTATTACATTTTATTATGATGATTTCAGTTCCCACGAGTGGAAACGCTACAAAGTAGCACAAGGATAAGTGACACTGCAGATGTCAGGTCACAGACGGTCGTAGGATGTCACGTACCGAGATTACGCAGAATAAGCCTGCAACATTGTAATTATGAATAACTTTTAAGATAGCAACTATGTATTATGAAGTGTAAGCGGACATTACGTCCGCAGGTTCCCACAGAAATGTGAGGGGGAGAAAGTTATATAAGGACCGGGAGCTCCACTCCTAGTCAGTTCATCAGACGTTCAGCTTTTACCTTGCAGTTCACTGATAACTCACTGTACAATTAATTAATGTATTTCGACTTAGACTAATTATTCAAGTTTGTTAAAATTCAATAATTAACTTCTGTATAATCCAAAATAAATTTGTTAAAGTTCAAAGAAATCTTTTTAAAAAGGACCGCTCGAAGCCACGAACCTTAACTCGCGTAAGCTTTGAATACCTGAAACGTCTTCCCAGTGTCGGATGTTAATACGATATAGTTATGGTACTGAAATCTACACAAACTTGATAACAAAATATTTGTAAATATTAAGGAGTACAGATGAACTGAAAATTTCAAAAGTGTAGAATGCAGCTTAATGTATTGATATTATTTGCATCACATATATCAATTATAAACTTTGGCATTCTAGGAGGGGGATTTCCAACCCTTAAATCCATCGCTGCAATACGAAGTAGATTCTGGCGTCTCCTCAACCTATACGAAGACCTCCGTATGTTAAATTTTACAATTGATTGAAAATAAAAAAATGTCATTCCAAATGGACCTGCACCATGCTATGGAACCTCTCTATAACCCCCTCTTAGACCTTGACATCCCTAATATTTTTACCTTCGCCTATGCTGATGACATAGCCTACTTCGTACATGGAAACTCTCGTAGATCCTTAGAAAACACCACCCGCCTCCTGATCCAAAAAATCGAATCCCGGTCCTTACTAAAGAAATAATCCATATCACCCGCTAAATCAAAAATCCTATTACTTAAAGGACTTATCCAGCGCGCCCCACTATCCACATATTTAACACACCTTTAATCCTATCCAAATCAACCACATACCTTCGAATCCAAATTAAAAAAAGACTGAAAGTGCACGCTCATCTATCACATCTCCGATCCAAAACCAAAGCAATCCTTAATAATATACACCATTCCCTACCAAAATCCAATGAACTGACTCGCCCCACTCGTAAACTGATCCTACAACAAATAATAATTCCCATCCTAAGTTACGCGATAGACTCCTGGCATCCCCTTACAACACCTCATTCCCACCTGAGCATTATACACAATTTTGAAACAACCACCCCTAAACATCCTGCTCCACTCCAAAATACAACTTCGAAACCTAAAGAAAAGAAGACCAATACAATTACATGATCGCACCCTACAACCCACAGAATACAAAACAATGACAATGACAAACATAAACAACCTAATTACTGAATCTCTAATGCACAGCTGGCAAAACCAATGGAACAACGAAATCACAGGTAGACACACATACGACATTTTCCCAGATATTACGAACATCCCTGAACATATCCTCTAGTCCAACCGATTTACTATTCAATTCCTGACCAGACACGGCAAATTACACTCCTTCCAACTAATTCTCACTCCTTACTGTTCCTTCTCGAACCAAAACAATACTGAAACCCTCCACCACTTAATATACTTATGCCCCAACTCCATTCCTCACCAAAACCCACTTAAAACATGCGATCCAACTTGATCCCTTTACTCCACTTCTTAACATCAACTTCGTTGCAACTAACTATCCTCCAATTTGACCATTTCGTAAATGAAATCCTTATCACGAAACCCGCGGTCCAATAATAGTATCCCATCCACACCAATATCCCTACCTGCACAACACTACACTGCACACCAACTTCTTTGCCAACAGCCCGAGATTAACTCGACGACTAAAAAAAAACTCAAAACTATCAACGTACTACATCGAAAACTGATTATATTGCAAATTTATTGTAATTTGTGTTATCTGTAAAACTTCTGTTCATATTAACTAGTTTAGGCCTTTGACCCAGAAATAGTGTACAACAATAAATAAACAAACAAACAAACCTTGAAGAAGTTCTAGAGTATTGGAACGAGTGGTGTGGCTTCCGTGTTCCAGTGACCTAAAGAGACAAACTACATGTTCAACCAAAGTAGTAGGGTCTTTAGTGAGGAACCAGACTAAGACGTGTCCTCGAAAGAGGCAGCGGTTATTTCGATACTTAGATTGGCAGAGACCAAGGGTTCAGTATGGCATTCTAACACACTTCTGCGATGTGGAAGGAAACGGGAAACCACCACATTACCTTCCAAGTACACAGCGTACTTAAATTGTAATAAACATTATGACATCCTCTGGAGTAAAAGATTCCGGAGTAAAAAAAGTGCATCATTAGGATCTCCGAGAGGGGACTACTTCGGAAGATGTGATAGGAAAATTTAAAGGAAGATCATGGGACATTTTACGCGTTGGAGCGTGGAATGTAAGAAGTATGAAGCAATTTGGTAAGCTAGAGAACTTGAAAATTGAAATGGATAGGTTAGCATTAGAGATAGTAGGAATTAGCAAAGTTCGGTGACCACAGACGGGGTATGTTTGCCGTGGAGACATTAGGGTAATTCATACAGGATCACAGGAAGGAAATTTGGGTGTGGGGATAGTTATGCGAAAAAGTTAGGACAACGTGTAGAAAACTACTTACAAAAGAACGAAACTCATGGTTAGATTAGAATCTAAACCGGTAAATACAGTAATAATACAAGTACACATGCCCACCTGTAGCTACAGTGTGGAAATGGTAGAAGTCATCTATAAAGATATCGAAGACATACTAAGATACGTAAAAGAACATGAAAATTTAATAACATGGGAGATTTTAATGCGGTGGTAGGTGAGGGCAGGGAATGAGCGGTAGTAGGTTTATTTGGTTTAGGCACGAGAAACAACGGGGGTGTGATAGTTTGTTATTTGCTAAGACACAAACTCTACGAAAAGGCAGTATTATTATGTGATATGCAAATAGATATATTACGATAATGAATTGTTACAATTAACATGTATTTATACAATTACATAAAACGATACATAAAATGTAAGGTTACGAGCGATGCGTGTATTCACAGTCGCGTCCATGTTGGTACTGCGCAATGTATCGCACACATGCGCAATAGATAATATAGTAACTAGAACGAAACATTAATACATGACACGCCCCCTTTTTTTTTTAACTAAGAACTATCATAAACATGTAATAAAATACACAGCTTAACATGTAAATTTAATAGGAGCTTCGACAACCCTACCGTATCTAGTTATAACATTTTTCCCCGATAATTTTAGTATCTCGAAATGGTATTGTTTCACTTAAGCGAGTTTTTTCTGTAACTGGTATTGTTTCACTTGCGCGCACTCTTTTTTTCTCGATTTCTTCTTTTGCGTGAGTAGGGAGTAGCTGACGGAAATGTCTAAGAGACTGTCGTTTTCTACGGTATTCACCTTCTCCGATTTTTATAGAATAATCGTTTATCCCAGATTCAGAAATAACAGTACCTGGTTTCCATTTGCGGATTCCATCTTGAACTAGTACAGCTTGACCAGGTGCAAGCGGAGGTAATATTTTGGTTGACTTTGTTATATAAAATTATTTTTATATTTTATTTTATATTTCTTTATCCTCGTGACTATCAGCTATAAATTAAACCTCCCAAATTTCTAATTCTTGATCTGATATCACAAGGTCGAGAATTTCTTCTTTTTCTTTTAAGCCCAAGGTAATGTCGGATGGAGAATGGCTTGAGACAAAGAAAAACTCTTAAGATGTAAACGGCTAGTCGAGTGTTAGCTCTGGGTAGATCATGAGCTAGGGTCATGGGTGAATAGAAGACCAAAAATATTTTTAATGAACGCCACCGTATTTTTTAATACAATAACCAACAAAATTTAACTGTGCTTGTATGAGCGGAATGCGGAAACCTTATCTTAACACCACTAACATAGCCATAAAACTTGAATTTCACTCTTTCGGACACACTTACCAAGACCTCAACCACCAGATGTCATACAGATGTCTCAGATTTACCTGTGAACAAACAAAAGCACAACATGGACACCATTTGTGTCCTCAAAAACATTTGTCAAAAATAGAATAATAGAATTTAGGCATCTAAAATATACTGAGGGAATTTATTTTCATTACACACACTTTCTATTCCGGGAGGACTTGCACTTTTTTTTTAATGTTGAATAATAAAACGTCTTTCAAAAACGAAAAGGATTCTATTAGGATAAATTTCTGATTATATATATGTGACTGCAATATTTAAGTTTGTATCTTTCTCATAATTTTTTCATAATAATTCTAATGAAGTTTTACATTCAAAATTAAGATCTATGAGTAGATCATATCTATAAAATTTGATTAGATAAACATGTAATTTATTAATTGTTCATAACACATAAGTTTCTTTTAATCAGTGAAGTACTTCCTTGATCATTACAACAAAAATTAATTATCAAAGAGCAGACATTGTAAAATGCAAATATTCTAATTTAATTGTAATCTACAATAAACACGCGAATTTCATATATCAATGAAAGTGCCTTTACATGACCTGAAGGTCTTTAAACATAATGTAAACTTAATCAAGACAGCATATGGCGTCTAGATTGGAAAACGGAATCTACATATTTTTTGTCTGACGTAGGTTGTCATTCAGAATTTCATAAAATACACTGTTTGCGTACATGTGCAAACAAACTGGCGAACAAGATACTTATTCATTAATGTTACTGGCTTCTTAAAAAAACTACTTTATATTTACGTTACTCAAACAATTAATGTTGGATAATTCATAATAATTTACTATAATTTCAAAGCTATCAAAAGCTAAAAACACTCACGTGCATCAAAAATGTACTACAGGTGCCAGACCTTGACGTCAGCTGTCGGACCTTTCCATCGTAATATCTGTGTGTGATATTAGTCATCGGTAAGTTTGAAATATCGAGGTCTCATGTGGAATCAGCGTTTACTTTACTGCATATTAAATTGAATAGAACGAAACCATAAATCCTTGCTTTAAATTACTGCCATAAAAATTTGTTTTAGTTTATTATCGAAAATTTTATTGAAGATATGTCCTTAAGATATTGCATGTCTAAAATGATGTCCAAAGGGGTTCCATATTCTCAGGCCTGTCAGGATCAACTAAACTGCTCGGAGCGAGGCTTATCAAAAATCATGCTCACGCAACCGCTGTTAGGCTCGACCTCCAGACACCAAGAATTTATTATGCTCTACTTTTTCCTAACTTTGTTAGAAGCCATGTGTTTCGACAGGGCCATTTCGACTTTACCTCGTCTGCAAAAGCGGCTTGCACTCTCGAACGTTGAGAATAAAGTGCAGACTGACAACTTGACAGCGCTTGGTAACGAACTTTAGAGTATATATATTCAAGAATCTATGCGTTATTACGAATATTATATATTAATTTTTATTGGATGATAATTCACAAATTAAATACTTTAAAATACTGCTGTTTTACTTTTATTTTATTGAACTAAATGTAACTAGAAAAAAAATACGTTACAACTTATCATAATAAGCCTTTTGTTTATCTTGTAATATTTTAAGCTTATTTGAGGTTCCCTTTAATGGAAATGATGGTTTGAGTAGATAAAAACTTAAAGGAAAAGTTGAACGCAACTTGCGTCCCATTAAAAGATTACAAGGAGCTGGTAAATCTTGTTTGGGGGTGATATTATAGTTGAGGATAGATAAGAAGGGGTCAATACCGTCTTGTAAGCCCTTCGTAAAGCCCTTAACAGTTTGAATATTTCGTTCTATCATGCCGTTTGAACGTGGGTAGTAAGGGCTAGAGGTGGTCAATTTTATATCATATTTTTCTGAGAATTCATAAAATTCCCGAGAATTAAAAGGAGGCCCATTGTCTGTGCAAATTTCTAGAGGGATTCCATTAATAATAAAAATATTTTTTAATGCAGAAATAACAGTAGATGCAGTTTTGTTTACCAGCTTATTTACTACAGCAAATTTGCTGAAATAGTCTACTACAACCAGAAAATCTTGATTTTGAAAATATTTGAAATCAATTCCGATTTTTTCTCATGGCAAATCAGGAATTTCATGTGGAGTTAGTGGTTCTCTTGTGTTGGATTTATAATACATTTGACATGTAGGACACGTAAGTACTATTTTTTCTAGATCTGATGACCATCCCGGATAGTAGATTGATTCTTCAGCTAACTTTTTGCAGGAAATAACACCTTGATGGTGCTTATGTATCAATGCGAGAAATTCAGACTGTAAACTTTTTGGGAGGATTAGACGTTTGTTAAAAATAGCATGTTCTGATGCAGAAAAATGTCATTTCTTATCGACCAAAATTTTTTAATTTCAGGTGGAACATATTTTTTATGTTGAGGCCAACCGTTTATGACATACTGTTTAATTTTTTGTAAGGTTTGATCATTATCAATAGCTATTTGAATCCTTTGTTCTGTTTCAGGTCTAACTGCAGGAATAGAAAATACTTTTAAGCCACAATCCAAGTAATTAGTTGAAATTTTTTCTTTTGTTGGTTTCCTACTAAGTGCATCGGGCACTTGAAGCTGTTTGCCTGGTACATGATTTAAAGTAAAACGATATTTTAAAAGCTTAAGAGACAACCTTAAAATGCGAGGCGACATTTCATCAAGCGGCTTTTTAAGTAGTCCTAAAAGAGGTCTATGATCGGTTTCGAATAGCCAATAATTCTTTTTCTATATGGTTATATCGTTGTTGTGTGGTTGTCAGCGATACACTAGCAAATTCAATAGGTTTGTTATTTTGCCACAAAACAGCACCTAGGCCATAGGGACTAGCGTCTACCGACAAGGTAGTTTCCGCCTTAGGATCAAAATACGAAAGCGTTGTTGCTGTAGAAACTAAAAGTTTCAATCGATTAAACGATTGTTCCTCGTTTGAAGTCCACAACCATTCAACATTATTAGCAAGTAATTATCGAAGTACCCCAGTTTCGTTGGATAAATTTGGTATAAACTTGGATAAGTACACAATCATGCCCAAGAATCGTTGTAAATCCTTTTTGTTTTTTGGGGACTGCATGTCCCGAATTGCGTGTATTTTAGTTTCGTTAGGAGAAATTCCCTCACCACTAACGAAATGCCCCAGAAATCGAACTTTATTAACACAAAATTGGGATTTTTCTTTATTTAAGGTCATTCCGCTATTTTTAAGTTTATCTAAAACAATTAATAAATTTTTATCATGCTCCTCAACATTCTTTCCGTACACCAGAATGTCATCAAAATATGAAATCGCGCCGTTAACGCCTTCTAGAATTTCAAATATGCATCGTTGGAACATTTCTGGCGCGCATGATATCCCATAAGGTAATGGAAGATAACGGTACCTTCCAAAACAAGTTGCTATTGTGCATAATAACGAACTTTCGTGAGTTAAGTAAAGTTGTAAAAATGCCGAAGAAGCGTCAAGTAAACTGAACACTGTGGCACCAGCTAACTGAGAAAACAAGACATCTTGAATAGGTATTTCAAAAACTTCCCTTTTTACAAATTTATTTAAGTTACGTGGATCCATGCATATTCGAATATCGTCCTTATTTTTAGGCACTACAACTATAGGATGAACCCAATCCGTTGGCTCAGTGACCGGTACAATTAAGTTTTCTGCAACTATTTGATCAAGCTTTTCTTTCACCTTATTTCTAATAGCAAGTGGAATCTTTCGTGGAGCACCAATAAAAGGTACCGAATTCTCAGATAAGGTTATGGAACACGGCTTGTTAATCCTTCCAATACCAGAAAAAACCGACTGAAAATCATTTAAAATCTCTCGAGTACGAGTTTGATTTGCAGACTGGTTTAAAGTATAAATCTTTTTATTTGGTATAATACCTAGTTGTTGTAAGGCAGAAAGGCCCAATATTGAACAATGTTTATAAGAATCTAAAACGTGAAACATAATTGTTTTAGAATTATTATTGAAACAGCAGCTCAAACTTATTTGTCCTATAATGTTTATTTCATGGCCTGAATATGAAATGCGCACTGATGAAGAATCTAAGAGTCTTTCGCGAGGTATCTGTAACGCATTAAAGTCGGCAATATTCAGAGTACTGACCTGACTCCCCGTATCAATTTTAAATCTTATTTTAATACCCGAAACTAAAATTTTTTCCAGCCAGTCAACTGTATTAAGGTCTAAACGCGTGATTGCCCACACAATTTGATTTGAGTTATTTTCAGATTCTCTTTCATATTCCATGCATTCCCGAAAATTTTCCGGAAAATCTTCCGTAATTTCATGCACATTATTAAATTGTCTACTGCGACAAGAGCGACGGTAATGCCCTTTTTTCCTACAAAAGCTGCATACACTATTGAATGCAGGGCAGTTCCCTTTTTCGTGTTTCATACCACAATTCATACAGCTATTATTACCTTTATTTTGATATCCCCAGCTAGTACTACTACCTTCACATTCACCTCTAGTAAAGTGGTATTCGTAATCTTGATTTCTTGCATGATTTTGTTGGCCTCTTTGTTGTGATGCACTACTATTACCAGCACTATTTGTAACGATATGTTTTACCGCACTTACTGCAGCTGAACTTTTGGATATTTCTTTTTGTGTTATTACACTGGATTCCATTGCCCGACAAATGTCAATACACTGAGTTAAATTTAAATCAGGATATTGCAAATGTTTTTTTTTGTATTCGTGCATCTTGAACGCCCAAAACAATTCTGTCGCGTAATAAAACGTCTTTTTCTTTAAAATCGCACGGCGACGCTAATTTACGAAGAGCAGTTATAAATTGATCTATTGATTCATCGACTAATTGTTCCCGTTTGAAAAACTTAAAATGTTCATACACAAGATTAGTCGTAGGATTGTAATATGTGTTAAACTTATCAAGTATAACCTGCAACTTTTGTTTGTCTTCGTCCTCAACATATTCAAATGTGTTGTACACATTAATAGCTTCATCTCCAAGCAAATTAAGTAGAATCGCAATTTTTACCGGGTCTTTCTTATCACTTTTACCACTTGCAACAAGATACATTTCGAATTTTTGCCTCCAAAGCTTGCAGTTATTTGCAAGGTCACCGCTAAACTGTAGCTGATCCGGTACCCGGCTTTGATCCGACATGATAGTACACCGTGTGATAAGATAACCAAATATTGCTAAACCGTAATGTTATTTTGATAATATTATACAAATTGTAACAATCAGATATTGTGTTGCAGTGAATAAGAAACAACGTGAAATGGCTACACGAACGTTACGATAACCTGAGCCGGCAGGTTATAAAAACCTCTATCTGCACGCATTTACCGCTGTCACCATGTGATAGTTTGTTATTTGCTAAGACACAAACTCTACGAAAAGGCAGTATTATTATGTGATATGCAAATAGATATATTACGATAATGAATTGTTACAATTAACATGTATTTATACAATTACATAAAACGATACATAAAATGTAAGGTTACGAGCGATGCGTGTATTCACGGTCGCGTCCATGTTGATACTGCGCAATGTATCGCATACGTGCGCGATAGATAATATAGTAACTAGAACGAAACATTAATACATGACAGGGGGAAATAGGCTGGTAGAATTATGCGACAAAAGCAATTTAACTATCACAAACACATTATTTCAACATTATGCTAGAAGACAATTCACGTGGAATATGCCAGGAAATATAGGAAGATATCAAATAGATTAAATTGTTGTGAGACAACGGTTTAGGAATAAAGTAAAAGACCGTATAAGTTACCCAAAAGCAGATATAGACACTGAATACAACATCAAGTATGAAGGGCGTTCTTAAATTTAAAAATTTGAAAAAGGAGGAACGGAAAAAGGCACTTTGACTTTGAGAAGTTGAAAGCTAAAGATTTGAAAAAAAATCAAATGAATTGCTGAAAGATGAGGAAGTAGAAACAGGATTTAATAACACTAAATCCAGCTTAAAGAACAATGGATTAATGAAAAGCGCAAAGAGGTACAAACTAAAATGGAAATAGAAAAGACAGATATAGCATATAAACTAATAGAATTAATTTTAGGGATATAAAACAGTATAACAAACAAATAAAGGACGCAAAAAGAAACGTCATTATACAAAATGTATAGAAAGTGGTTAGATGGCAAGAATGTATAGGGAATTTATATGCAGGAGAGGAACTAACAGCATTAGAACAGAAATCAGACGTTGAGAAATATGACTTGGAATATCTAGAGATGAGTTTGAATAAGCATTCAAGGGTCTAAAAAATGGTAAGGCTGCGGGTACAGATAAGGTGCAAACAGAAACTTTCTCTTCCAACTTGTAAGCTATATGTATGAGATAGTCACTATATCAAAAAATAGGCGCGGATAGATGTGAAAATTTTCGAACAGCACAGGTGTAAAAAATATTAACTAGAATTGTACAAAGACGAATGGAAAAACGAGCTGAAGAAATACTAGGAGAAGATCAATTTGGGTTAAGGAGAAACAGGGAAACTTGGGAACTTTTAGCTCTCAGGGTGATAATGAAGAACAATTAAAAGGGGAAAACTTATATATAGGGTTTGTAAATCTGGAAAAAGCATTCGACAATGTATAATGAAAAAAAAATGTTCGAAATACTTAAAAAAATTGGAATGAGTTTTAGGTATAGACGGATAGTACATAGTTTATACAAGGACTAAACAGCGGTAGTAGAATTAAAACAGGAACGCAGAGAAATAAATATTATGAAAGGGGCGAGACAGGGATGCGCCCTACCCCATTAATTTTTAACTTGTACATTGAAGAGGTAATGAATATTGTCAAATGCAAGAAGACATTTGGAATTATTATGCAGGGACAAAAGATCGATATGCTTAGACTTGCATCTAGCAAAGAAGCGTTAAAAGCTGCTATTACTGTAATGGAAATAGTTCTAATAGAAAGATAGGGTATGAGAATTAACAAAAATAAAACTAAAGTACTAGTATGTAAAGGAGAGGAAAATAAATCAAACACAAGCATAAAAATAGGTAACGAGAACTTACAAGAGGTTAAGGATTTCTGCTGCTTAGGAAGCCAAATAACGCGAGATGAGAAAAGCGCAAAAGATATAAAACAAAGATTAGCACAAGGTCGTGCTACATTTAACAAAGAAAAGCAACTTGTGTGTTCAAAGACAACAAACATAGAAACAAGGAAAACATTGCTTAAAACATATGCGTGGAGCACAGCACTGTACGGCTGTGAAGCCTGGACAGTAGGAGAAGCGGACAAGAAAATGATAGAAACCTTTGACCTGAGAAAAGAAATTAATGGAGGTTCGCGTCCAACCAGTTCCAAGAGGGAAAACCTAATGATGAAAAAAATAATTATACTTAAACATGATAATTATTATAGGCAACTACAGGTATTGGTTTTACAATATTCTCAACTAATGTTAATTGTGCGAAAGCATTTACTGGAAAACTATTAATTCGCCAAATGTCTAAGTGTTGGGGGATCTTGGCAGCCACAGGCTGCTTAATCTCCTTCATATACTACTGAATTTCGGTAAAATAGGACATATAGTTAGAAAACAACAGAAGGGGAGCCGAGCTGTATCTAGGTTGTTATTTACGTTAAAGTGCTTCCTAAAAAATTTGTGGATCATTATTATTGTTTTTGATTACTTTTTATGAGATTTCAGCCTTGATAAACTTTAACCAGTTTTTTCAAAACTACTGCAACTCAGTCTAGTGTTTTGTTTGTAGATATAATGAAGGTTTCAATTCAATTAAAAGAATAATGTTTGGTTTTACACATGATTTTGTTATTTTTGAGCTTTTAATTTTATAATGAGTAACAGCAAGAAAACAATTCACAGTCAAGGAAGAGAAATTATTTATGGTGTATAAGTTAATGAGGGAAGAAAAGAATCGAATGCCAGTCATTCCTATGATTAATTTACAAGAACAAGTAGCAACAGCAACTGGAGTTGGACTAAACACAGTCGAGCGAATTATTTCAGAAGCGAAGAGCATACCCGAGGGTGGCAAATTTGTTTCACCAAGGAAGAAAATTAATAAGAGAAGTCCTAAATCTAATGTAGGCCAATTTGAGGATTGTGGTAGTAATTTTATTATTTTTTAATTAAATTTGTATGAAATATGCATTCTTAAAAAATAATAAGAGGACAGTATTTTGGCTGCCAAGAGTTTTAAAAAATTTAGCTTGTCTATTTTTATCCACATTCGCACGGAAACATGACACACGAAAAGAATAATAAACAATACACCAAAAAAGTTACAGGTTCCGCATACAAACATTGTAGTTTTATAATTTATATTATGTAGATAAATTACTGGTTACGCAATCCACACAGCATAGCAATTGAGTTAATTCAAAATACGTATCCGGTAATTCAATGTTTTTAGATTTTACTTATATTGTATAGTTCTTTCTTTTTATATGATGCCTCTCGCTTCCTTCATAGCGCATCTCACAGCCCATGAGATTTTGAAAGACCTATACGCGTCCAACCCGTTTCAAGACGAAAAACCTTGTTGGAAAGGATGTATTGGGAAACTATTAATTCGGCAAATGTTCGAGTGTTGGGTTATCTTGGTAGCCGCAGGCTGCTTAATCCCCTTCACATACCACTGAATATCGGGGAAATAGGGTATATGTTTGTAAAACAATAGAAGGGGAACCGACTGCATCTAACAAGAAGGAGCAGCGGTTATGTTCGAAGACAATAAACATAGAAACTAGAAGAAAATTGTTGAAAGCATATATAGAAAACAAAAAAAAAAAGGAGAAATAGAAGAGCAGGATACGTTCTAAAGCATTTTTGGGGAATAGTGCAAGATATATTACAAGCAGAGATAGGAAATAAAAAGATATAGGTCAGACTAATGCACGCAGATAGTGAAAGATGAAGACTGTGGAAATTTCAAAGAAATGAGTAGGTTAGGTCAGAATATGAAACAATGAGGGTACGCGTCTAACGAGTTCCAGGACTGTAGACCTAATGATAATGTCATTATTTCAGTTTTTATATGTGAAATCTCTAAGCAGATTGTGGTCTTTGATATCTTTCATAAGTAAAGTTTACGTAACATGAAAATTGTTGGATAAGCAAATTTGCATACCGTAATGATTTATGGGTATAAACATGGTGTTACTGACTTGGGACAATAAATATCGAAAATTATGAATGTCATTTTCACACGAGATTATATCGTCAATAGAGAAATATATAATTTAATGCGTTTGTATTAACAAAACATAAAAACAATTCTAATCCATACTTACAGAAACAATAATACAGATATTGGATTTGCATGCAAACGTGGATTTTTTGGCTTTTCTGTATTCGAGTTTGACTGCATACTTTCAAGTTTAATATATACTAAAGAAAAACAACGTGCACTTATGTATAGTAATGTCAGCTCACAATTTGTTTGTCGCACATAAATAAATACAACGAGCAATGTTGATAGTACGAATGTTGAGATTGAACTACAATATTATCACCGCCGTGTAAACTTACACAATGTTTGACGTTATAAATAAATTACTCGTCAGCATGTTTTCGATTAAATCCACCAGAGGTTTAAGAACGCACCAATAGAAGGTCAAGAACGATCTAGTTTGTCTTATTGTAACTGATAACTCACATTAACATGATTGATTATATTTATCTAAAATTTTGACAAATATTTAGGTTTATGTAATTTTAAAAGCGAATTGTTTATAACAAAAATGTATGCTCGTTTAAATCTCAGTTGTGTTGATATCAATTACCGGAAACGTAAGATTTGAGACTGGAAAATATCATTGTGTAGACTCACATTTTACGCTAGAGGACAACTGTCAAATAAACACGGTTTTGTAGGGAGCTAGTGAGGTTTAGTAGACGTTTTTCCTAATCTCAAGAACCTTTAGCTGCGGGAAGGAGGAACTAAAAATATAAATGCATTCCAAAAGTGAAGCCTAAAAACATCAAATTCCTTTGATAAATATTTGACATTGTAAATAACCAAAATATTATTAAAACACACGGATATTGTAATCCAGCACAGTAATTTAAATTGTACGAAAAAGGAAAATATGTTGTTTTAACAAATATAGTGCCACCAAGTAAACATAGGACTTGGGAGGTGTCCTTGGTGTCGCTACTGCTAAGAAATACACTCAAAGTAGGAAGCTTATTAGTTGTCAAATTGAAATATTTGTTAGGTTAGGTTAGGTTATTATTATTCAACATTAATAGCATTCGTGAATTTTTTAATCTTTAATAATTTTAGCAGATTTATATAACAATGACATGACATAACACACACCATGGAATTTTAAATTTGTTTAAAAATGCTTTGTTCCCGCAGTGTACTTTGAAACAAATAGCTTTCTGATTGGTTCCATATGTTGTTGTCGGAAATTAGTTCACATATTTTCCGGGTCCATGTTTGCTTGGTGGCACTGTACTTACAGAATTTAGATAATTATAAAATAAAATTTATTAATTGCTTTTCCCCTATCAGGAATAAGTGCTGTGCGCTTGGTGTTAGTTGAATTCATCCTCTTCATTAGTTACATCCGCCATTGTTCATCGTTTACGTTGCCGTGTGTAATTTTAAAGTATTTCTTAGTTTTGCATTTTTAAACAGTTGCTTTCATAACTATTCAATTGCACTGCATCTTTTTGAATGTGAAATTAGTAAGCGAAAACAAGTAATTCATAGCCAATGAAGGGAAAAAATTATAACGTCTATAAATTTATGAAACTTGCAAAGCAAGTATGGCGATTTATAACTTCTGTTATTGAACAAGTTACAACAGTAACTTAAAAAGAATTTTCAAAAAAGGAGCAGATAAATCTGAAGGTAATGTTATGGTCGTGTTTTGTAAGTTCAACTAATATTACATACAATGTTATTGTAGGTCAAAAATTTTCATCTCCGCGTAAATCATTCTTAAAAGTGCAACCAAAAACTAATGTTGATGAATTTGACAAGGAAGTTAATCGTTGAAATATCTACACTTATACTAGTATTCATCCGTTCCGAATAGACCTGCACCTAGACGAAGTTCTAGATTACTAGAACGGGTGGAACGGCTTGAGTGTTCCAATGAGCTAAAGAACCGAACCAAAGGTTTTACCAAATTGCCGGGGTTTTTGGTGAGGAACCAGACTAAGACAGGTTCCTCAAGGAGGGCAGCAGCTCCTTCGGTACTTAAAGTGTCAGAGACCATTGTGATTAGAATGGCATTCTATGGCACACTACTGCGATGTAGAAGGCAACGGAAAACCGCCACATTACCTCAAGTGCCCAGCGTACTTAAATTGTAATAAAAATGATGGCATTCTCTAGGGTAAAAGATTCCGGAACTAAAATAGTCTCCCATTCGGATCTCCGGAAGGATACTACTCCGGGGATGCGATCGGAAAGTTCGGAATAAGAGTGGGGAACATTTTGCGAGTCGGAAGGTGGAATGTTAGAAGTATGAAGCAAGAAGGTAAGCTAGAGAACTTGAAAATTGAAATGGATAGGTTAGCACTAGACATAGTAGAGATCAGCAAGTTCGGCGGCCAGAGGCGGGGGATTTTTAGAGTGGAGGCTCCAGAGTAATTTATACAGCAGAAGATTACGGAAATTCGGGTGTGGGGATAGTTATGCGAAAAGGATATGCGTAAAAGGACATGAAAATTTAATAATTATGAGGGATTTTAATGTAGTGGTAGATGAGTGTAGGGAAGGAGCGATAGGAGGTTTAAGTGGTTTAGGCACGAGGAACGGCACGGGTAGAATTTTGCGACAATAACAATTTAATTACCGCACACACATTATTTCAAAATCATGTTAGAAGACGATACGCGTGGAAAATGCCAGTAGAAATAGGAAGATATCAAATAGATTACATTCTTGTTAGACAACGGTTTAGGAATCAAATAAAAGACTGTAGAAGCTAACCAGAAGCAGATATAGACACTGACGACAACATCGTAATTATCAATACCGCTATTAAATTTAAAAAATTGAAAAAAGAAACGGAAAAGAGCACTTTGACTTTGAGAAATTAAAAGATAAAGATATCCACAAAACGTTTGAAAAAAGTTAAATGAGTTGCTGAAAGAAATTGGGAAACTTTTTATTCTAAGGAAGTAGAAACAGAATGGAATAACATTAAATCCAGCTTAGACATGGCGGCCAAAGATATTCTGAGATATACACAAAAAGAAAATAAGAAACCATGGATAACAAATGATATCTTGAATTTAATGGAATAAATACGAAAATACAAAAATATTTCAGACGAAACAGGAAAACTCCGATACAAAGCCACAAAATGGGAAATTATTCGCAAATGCAGGAAAGCTGAAAACAATGGATTGATGAAAAGTGCAAAGAGGTACAAACTAAGATGGAAATAAGAAAACAAACGAAGCATGCAAACTAATTAGAATGAATTCTAGTGATATAAAACCATATAGCAAAAATATAAGGGAGGCGAGAGGAAATTTCATCATAGAAAATGTAGAGAAACCGGTTAGGTGGCAAGAATATATAGGGAATTTATGTGCAGGAGACGAACTAACAGCATTTGTACAGGAATCAGACGTTGAAAAGGATGACTTGGGATAACCTAAACTTGGAGATGAGTTTGAATTAGCATTAAAAGGTCTAAAAAATGGTAGGGCGCCGGGTACAAATAAGATGCAACTAGAAACTCTAAAAGCCGTTGAACAAGCAGTAACAGAACGTTTCTTCCAACTTGTAAGCTATATGTATGAGACAGACGAGATACCCAAAAATTTCAAACGTAACATCATAGTAACTATACCCAAAAGAAAGGTGCGGATAGATATGAAAATTTTCGAACAATAAGTTTGACAGCACACGTCAAAAATATTTACTAGAATTGTACAAAGACAAATGAAAAAACGAGCTAAAGAAATACTAGGAGAAGATTAATATGGATTCAGGCGAAACAGGAAAATACGGGAGGCTATGTTAGCTCTTATGGTGATAATGGAGAAAATAATAAAAAAAGCAGAAAGCATGTATATTGAGTTTGTAAATCTGGAAAATTCGACAATGAAAAATGGAAAAAAAATGTTCGAAATACTCAAAAAGATTGGAATGAGTTATTGGGATAGACAGATAGTACATTGTTCACACAAAGAGCAAACAGCGGTGATAGAATTAGAGCAAGAACGTAGAGAAGTAAATATTAGGAAAGGAGTGAAACGGGGTTGTGCCCCATCTCCATTAATTTTTTATTTGTAAATTGAAGAGGCAATGAATACTGTCAAATGCAGAAAAACATTTGGAATTATTATACAGGCACAAAAGATTAATATGCTTAGATTTGCAGATGATATAGCGGTATTAGCATCTACCACGGAAGAGCTAGAAACTGCTCTTAACGAAATGCAAACGGTTCAACAGAGAGATCTGGTATGAAAATTAACAAAGATAAAACTAAGGTACTAGTATGCATAAGAGGGGAAGATAAATCAAAAACAAGAATACAAATAGGTAACGAGAACTCACAAGAGGTTAAAAATTTCTGCTAACTTGGAAGTCATGAACGCAAGATGGAAAAAGCGTAATAAAGATTAGCACAAGGTCGTGCTACATTTAACAAGAAAAAGCAACTACTGTGTTCAAAGACAGCAAACATAGAAACAAATTTAAAAAATGTGTGGAGCTGTGAGGCCTGGGGAGTAGGAGAAGTGGACAAGAAAAAGGTAGAAGCCTTTGAAATGTGGTGCTACAGACGAATGATGAAGATATCATGGACAGACAAAGTTAGGAAAAAGGAGGTACTAGAAATGGTAGAGGAAAAGAGAAATAAGTGGGAAAAGGTAAAGGATAGGAGAGCTAGGATGATAGGTCACATACTAAGGAATAAAGGAATAGTGCGGAATATATTAGAAGCAGAGATAGGAAATAATACAAGTAGAGGTAGACCTAGGTTAGACTATTGCAGATAGTGAAATATGTAGACTGTAGAAATTTCAGGGAAATGTGTAATCTAGCCCAGAATAGAAATCAATGAAGGTGCACGTCCAACCAGTCCCACGATCGTAAAACTGATGACGAAAGGAAAATAACTGTACTTAAATATGATGATTATTATAAGCAATTACAGGTATTGGTTGTGCAATATTTTCGAATAATGTTAACTGCGGGAAAGGGTTTACTGAAAAACTATTAATTCGGCAAATATCTAAGTGTTGGGAGATCTTGACGGCCACAGGCTGCTTAAGCATCTTCACATACCTTCACATACATTTAACATGCATGACAACACTCACACACGAGACCTACATTTCACCTCTCATCTGAACGAGGGTGTTTTTTTGGGAAAAATGCTCGCCTAACATTTTTCAAGCGGACCGTGTCAGGATTCGAATCCAGGACCTAGGGCGTAGTAGTCACACACGTACCACTACGCCACGGAGCCGCTCCATCTTCACATTCTACTGAATCTCAGTAAAATAGGGCATATAATTAGAAAACAATAGAAGGGGAACCGAGCTGTACATAGGCTGTTGTGGGAACTTCAAGGAACTGTGTAGGCTAGCTCAAAATATAAATAAGTGGAGTACGCGTCCAACCAGTTTCAAGACGGAAAACCTAATGATGAAATCTGATGATTATTGTAAACAACTACAGGTGTTGGTTTTGAAATAATTTCAACTAATGTAATTGTGCGTAAATATGTTAGAAAAGCTATTAATTCGGCAAATGCTGAAGTGCTGGGGAACTTGGCAGCCACAGGCTGCTTAACCCCATCACTACCCCTACATTTAATTTTCCAATGCTGCAGCCAAAGGTACTACATTGGCAAGGAAGAGAGTTTTTTTACCTGAAAAATTTTGAAATTTTCCGAACCCTTGCTGTTCCAAGCAAGGTAGGGATCTTACACGTGCGTGATAACACTCACACACGGGACCTCCATTTTACCTCTCATCCGAACGAAGGCGTATTTTTGTGAAAAAAGCTCACGTAACTTTTTCAAAGCGGACCGTGTCGGGATTCGAACCCGGAACCATGGGCGTAGTAGTCACACGCATACCAACTACGCCACGGTGCCCCCCCTCCATCATCAACACTAAATAGAAAAAGAGGGTCTATCATTATAACAATAGAAAGAGACCAAACTGCATCTAACAAGAAAGAATAGCGGCTACGTTCAAAGACAACAAACATGGAAACGAAAAGAAAATTTTTGAAACGATATATGTGGAGCACAGCACAATACGTGTATGAAATACGGGCCGTAGGAAAAGCAGACTAAAAGAGATAAAAGCCTTCTGGAATGTCGTGCTTCAGATGTATGAGGATAATAGCATAGACAGACAAAGTTAATAACAAAAGAAATAGAAGAAATAGAAGGCATTTTTAAGGAATAGTTCGGGATATATTACCAGCAGAGATAGGAAGTAGAAGGTAGAGGTAAACCTAGATCCGACTATCGCACGCGAATAGTGATAGATGCAGACTATGCAAATTTCAGGGAAATGTGTAGGTTAGTTTAGAATAGGTAACAATGAGGTTACGCGTCTAACCAGTTCCAGGGCGGAAGACCCAATGGGGATGATGATAATGACAAGTATTCATGGTAAGACTCATAAAGTATCTAGTGTATTTCAAGCAGCGAAATAAAATAGGGTTAAATTGGATGGCAAATTGATTTCGTTTAGAAGACGTGTGCATAAATTGGGCTTTCGTTGGCAAAAACGTGAAAATAATCGTGCAATTTTGATTCAAAAGACTGAAATTCCAACCAAGTGTTTAGAGTTTTTAGATAACTTGAAACAATTTTAAACAGTAGGACGCAATGTTGTCTACACAGATGACATATTTACCCACACTACCCACACTATCAAAATCGCGAAGTGATTGTAGTAAGAGCTGTTTAAACGCAGCTTTTGTAAAAGGAAAACAACTTATAATTGTTCACGCTAGTAGTTATAAAGGTTTCGTACCGAATGCCTTGTTAATATTTAAGTCAAGTCGTAAAAGTGGTGATTATCATGACGAAATAAATCGCTAAAATGATGTGAAATGGACGGAATAAAGATGAATTTCAAATTTAGAACAAAATCTTTCAATTATCATCGGTAATGCAGCATATTATAATATTACCAAATCCTACAATGGCGTGGAAAAAGGCAAAAATACAACAGTGGTTGTGTAATACCATTATATTTTTTCCTATCTTCCCGAAAAACTTTTTAACTGCCCTGTAAGCCCTGTCTGTCTTACCTACTCCCAAATCACCGTATTCCCTTACAATTCTCTTCCATCCATTTATTTCTAGCTTTTTACACTCATGTACTATCTTATTGCTAACTCTATTATATTTTTGCTTACTTTCACTATCCAATTCTCTGAAAGGTTTAAGCTTTCTTCTGTTCTCTATTAAAGCTAATATCTTTTTTGTTACCCAGGGTTTTTTCGCTTCTACTTTTTTCTTACTTATAGTCTGTGTTGCTGCATTGAATTTTAGATTACACTTCGTTTTAACTAAGCTATGATCGCTATCTATGTCAGCCCCTGGATAACTACGACAGTTTTTAACTTGGTTTCTAAACCTTTGTTTAACTAAAATATAATCTATTTGGTATCTATCCCTATTACCTGGCACTTTCTAGGTACATCTTCTTCTAACATGTTGTTCGAATAGGGGTTTGCAGTTACTAATCTAGGTTCCTGGCAAAACTCAACTAATCTTTCTTTTCTATCATTTCGCCTACCATACCCAAATTTTCCTACCATTTTTCCCACTGACGCATTAAAATCGCTTATAGTTATTAAATTCTCATCTCCCTTTACTTTTCTCACTATACTATTTATATCTTCGTATACCTTTTCTACTTTCTCATTCTCGTACTGAGTTGTTGGCATGTAAACCTGAACGAAAATAGTGTGTGGGTTTCGTACTCAATCTAACCATAATTATTCTATTACTAAATTGTAAGTACTTTTTAACTTTAGGTCCTAATCTTTTACTTTACACATCTCCTACCCTACCTGTCCGTTAGTTGAAGAAGTTGTAATTATTCTATAATTATCTATCCAAAAGTCATTACTATCTGGCCATCTCATCTCACTAATACCTAAAATGTCCACCTTTCATTTTCTCATTTCGACTAAGGTGAAGTGGGGTAAGTGTGTATAGGAGGCAAGTGTGTATCTATTCAATATTTCTGTAAAATCTTATGTTGCACACAGCGTCATCTGTTGCTTTTTAACAACATCTTCATAAGCTGCATAACTAACATTGAAATGAAAATTAGATCTCTACAGTTTCTACAAAAATGTGCATTTAATCCAACCTCAGTCTTTTGTGAGAGGTGTGTAGTGGACAACTGTCTTAGAAATCCTTGTTAATCAGTGTCATTCTGGAACTTTGTTTGAATGTGTATTATTAAGATAGGTAAGCAAGGACTAAATTGCAATATGATGATGTTAGTTTGTAACAATTACGATTTTCTGCTTTTTAAAAATACGCTTTTGTTCTATACATCTATTCAATAAATATTAAATTGCAATAGAAACAATATATTACGGATTCATGCATAGGGCCCCATCTATAGTTAAATAGCCAAAATAAAATTCTAGAACTTTTCTATTTGTATGTATCTTGATACAATATTCCCCTTTTCTGCGCGCGCCCGGATAAGCCACGTAGCCTCGTGGTCAAGCTTCATTTTTGATATCAGCATGTAATCCGAATACAAGTGTTAGCGTGGGCCTGCAGGTTTTTTGATAAAATATGCCGTCCCAGAGAGAGGTTAAGTGGTGTCAACGGATACCATGGCTTCATTTTTAGTTGTAGCATCGAACTAGGATAGTCATAAATACATTTATACGGTAGGTATATAATTCTCAAACTTACCTTTAAAATCATTTACCCGTTTCTTTTCATCGCAAGTACCAAGTATTAAAATTCAAGATTTAAAGTTTCAAGTATTAAAGTAATAAGAAATATTAAAAATCAAGTATTACGCGAGCTTCAATCAAGAAATAAGTATTCAATATCAAATATTAAGTATCAAGTATTAACATGTGATTTATCAATTTGTGGAACGATGAAACTTTCGTGTATAATTATTATGAAACACAGAAGCCCTTTTAGTTGTTAACTGTTTGAGAACTGGTTGAGCTGTAGATGCAGTTTTAATTGTTGCTAGGCGAGATGGTGGAAATTTCCACATACCTATGTGTCAGCTGCGCGCAACCACAACTGTAAGTACGTAGATGTTTTAAAAAAATTCGGCCGCCAAGCAGATATTCAGCGGTGTCATCCTCCATTTTATAGCTATATTCAATTCAAGGAACAATCATGTAGCCCTAGTTTAAAAATGTTTAGATGTGGTTAAATTTTCAGATAGTACGAGATCGTCGTTCCCATTCCAGATTGCAGAGACAAAAGTAAGTATTTTTTTTATATGTTGCTCGTCTTAAGTTTTTTTCTTTCGAAGATTTCCGTATCTGATCTTCGGATAGATTCTTATTATGACATTCATTAAGATACGGTGGCGTCCAATAAAATTTTTTTCTTTATCGTATACCATCCTACGACCCTAGCTCATAGCTCTGTCCTAAGTTGATGAAGCTTACTTGGCTGGAAGATCTCTTTAGAGGGACCTTTTTCTCTCAAAGCCATTTAACATCCTTTTTACCCTGGGCTTAAACCTCAAACAGGAACCCCTCGTAATCTATCGAGGCTCTGCCGCCTATAAGGTAGAGTAAACATACTATTTACCTTTTGAGGAATTTAGTATGTAACAAGTTTTTTAAATCTTTAAAAATTTGAAGTTTTTCAATGCTACTACACACTTCCACTATAAAAATTGAACATAGTTAAAGTGTATTTTTCGCGGGTATGTGTGTAATATGTACACACTTACTTAGTCGAAAATACTACAGTGATTTTGTTGCTAATGCAAGTAAATTTTCAGGTATATTTGTATAAACATGGTAAGGGTGTATGTTAGAAAAAGTAACAGGGGAAAGTCCTATACTAAAGAACATTTAGAAAGAGATATGGCAGAAGTTAACAATGGAATTATTACTGCGTACAAGGCCAGCAAAAGGTATAATATATCTATAATGACCCTCAACTACCACTTGAGGGGCTTACGAGGGAAAAGTAGTAGTACACAAAGTAGAAGCACAGCCATTCCCTTACAAGAAAAGAAAATTCTGGCACAAAGTTTAAAAACTATGAAAAGTGGGGATGGGGGCTAAGTAGGCAAAAGATCATAAGAATTGTTGGTGAATATGTTAAGCGCAATGATTTAAAAACTCTGTTTAAAAATGGTGTACCCAGAGAAGACTGGTTTTTGGGTTTTGCTAAAATTTATCCTTCAAAAAGCCTCAATCAGTAGAATATGCTAGCAGAAAGTGTTTAGATCCGTTTGTAATAAACGAGTATTTTCAATTGTTAAAAGAAACTCTGGAAAAGTTAGATTTAAATGACAAACCACATCGCATCTGGAATTTGGATGAAACCGGTTTCTGTTTAGATCCATCAAAGACTCAAATCGTTGGACAAAAAGGAAGTGCATCCTCAAGAACCACAACAAGTCCAGGGCGTGAAAATATAACAATGTTATTGACAGCAAACGCAGAAGGTCACAAAGCACCCCCAATAATAATATTTAAGGGTAAAAACATATGGGATGAGTGGATTGCTCCAGAGGACAAATGTTTTCCAGGCACTACATATGCTGCTACTCCAAATGGTTGGATGGATTCGAACATATTTTTAAGAAATTTTGAAAAGAGCTTTCTTGAAGAAATTGGTGATATATGATGATCATGTATCGCATGTTGATGAACGATTAATATTATGTGCCATACAAAACAATGTTGTTATATTGAAATTGCCGCCTCATTCAAGTCATTTACTTCAACCGCTTGACTCATGTGTCATGCGGTCACTAAAGGTAAAATGGGATGCTGAACTTGTCCAAAGGCAACGGCACCATCCCGGACAGAGAATACAAAAGAAACACTTCATTCAACTGGTTGGGAAAATATGAACTGGTATAAACCCTAATACTATTACCAATGGATTTATAAAGGGTGATATTTTTCCCTTCGATGCTGGCGTTATTTTAGTAGAACAGTACGATCCTTTGGCACTGAAAAGATGGCATAACAGCATTAAGGAAAATCCCAACAAAGAAAATATAAGCACTCCATCGGAAGAGAAGTTATCAAAACCATCCTCGACCATTGGCTCAAATACAAAAATCATTCAGGAAATGCTTTCAACTTCCGGCGCACAAAAAAGACGTTACTTTTGAAGAACTCCTTTTGGGTATGGTGAAGCAACCTAAATCAGATGATATTAAGAAACCAAAGAGAAAAGTAGCAAGCGGTGCAGAAATTCTTACCAGTTATGATGTGTTACAATGCATACAAAGTATGCCCGGTAAGAAGTCGTCAAAAAAGAGAAAAATTATAGATATTTCTGACACAGAAAGTTTATCTGAAAAGGAAATTGTTTACGAAGAGAGCGATAATGACATTGATTACGAAGAATATGAATTACCAGAAAAAGAAGACATGCATGAAGCCGATCCAGACATTGAAGATTGGGTACTGGTTGTGTGCGCGACTAAAAAATCTCTGAAACATTATATTGGCCAAATTAAATCTATTAAAAAAGACTATGATGAAGTAGAAGTGAAATTTACGAGAAAAATACCTTCAAGATATCTCAATACCACATTTTTTTATATGGGCTGATCCACAGGAGCGTTGTTACATTGCAATCGAAAATATTGTCATTTTACTTCCTAAACCGAACGTAACAAAGAGAAGATTACACCGCTTTTGACTTGGATTTGATAATTATAATGTTCAATAAGAAGTTAATACGCATTATTAAAATTTTCTTTTATGTTATTGCTAATATTTGTTTTCAATGCATTTGTAAAGGGTCTGTAAACTCAGTTCAATGTTTAATAAAGTTTTTTAAGCAAATACTGAGAGCTAACATATGGTACATTTACATACTTGCCCCATATCAAAACCAAGCTGTTGACGTAGTAATTGCAACTTGTTTACATACTTACTCCACATTGCAGGTAAGGGTGTAATATGGACTTCTAAAATAAAAAATAACGCTAAATTGAAAACTTTTTAATGTATGCAACTGTAATGTTGTATACGAGTAGATAATACCCCTAAGTTCATATAACTCTAAGCTGGCTTTGACATTAAAAATACTGCCTTTAAAATTTTGATGTTTAAATGAACTTTAAGAATTTTGGTACACATTTACCCCACTTCACCTTAATAAATTCGTTAACTTATCTACTCTAAGTAATGACCTCACATTCCAAGTCCCTATCACTAAATCGAACCATTGTTTTAAATTCTTGTGGTGACGAACCCCAAGTACCCCCTTCCAGAGATCCGAATGAAGGGGTATTTTACCTCCGGACAAGAATTTTACTTGTGAGCTCTCCATCATACATAGTTCGTGTTTTAGGCCACGCATACCTGGGAAATATTATGGTAGGTTCCCATATCTATCCACAACGCAGTTTTTAAAGATTTTAGCAAAAAACCGTATCTGTCACGGCCAACCCCCAACAACCTTGTAAATTATTGAGGATCGCCCGAGACCAACCGACTCTTTTCCAATATCTTTTAGCCAGCAAGGCTGCTGCCCCTTGGTGCGTCTTTTAATCGCCTTTTACGATAAGCAGGCTTACTATATTAGTATTCTTTGTCCCCTATATAGGGAGTTCATTTTACTAAATTGCTTAAACCATTACCTACCTTCATGTTTTATTTATTTAGCACATACCGCATCAATGCTTAACAATTATGGCAACCCTATAGATCGGCAAGGAAGCGTTTGTGGATCTATCTTTGTATGAATTTTGGGTCATAAAATAAGTCAAAGAATTACACCCTTCCATATGAACATGATATTTAGTGAAACCCTATATTATTGTTAAACAGAGCATATAGTTACAGAATGAGATAAGGAAATTTGTAGTTATCAATGGTCGCATTCAACAGAGAAAAGCAGTTTGCGCTACCGCTACGTAGGCCTAGCTTCTTTTGCTGAATACAGCGTTGAAGCACATGTAAACAGAATATTATTATATCATAACATTATCATATCTACCGTTTCCTAATAATCTATCATGAATTGCAGGCGTCGTATTGATGCGCTAAAACTCGTTTTGATACTTGTAAGTAACAGAACAAATCTCCTCGGACGCCATGTTTTTAAACATGTTTGGTAAGCGAGCATAAAACTTTTTCGCTACAAAAAATGGCGACTGCTCTTAAAACATGTTTGCATGTAGCATAAGTTTCCAGCAGAAATATTGGTAACCGTTTGCAAACTGTTGGCTCTGCTGAACGCAACCATTGATTGCTGCGTTTAAATAAAGTAATAGCGCTTGCGCAATGCTTGACGAAAATTATGAATATCATCACAATTACGAAATCATGTCAATTATAGTAGTGTATAATCATCAGTTGGTAGAGTAGAATTTATTTAAGAAGAGAGTGTACATCATTTGACATATGCGCAAACCTTAAAAGTCAGTGGCGTAGCGGATTTAATGATTTTTCGAGTTTTGAAAACACTCCGATAGAGTAAATATTCTAAAATCAAGTTTTATTTTGTTGGTGGTTTAATTCACATGGCGAATACGGGTATAAATTGAAATCAGTTTTGTAGATTATATTACCTGTTACATTATGCTTTTTTCAAACTAGAAACTGTGACGATTTTCAATACTAAAAATCATTTATTTGTATAAAACTAGCTTTTCCATATTATTTACTAAATAGAGCATTCCATGGTTTAAAAGTGCAGAATTAAATGCATTCCTGTTTTATAAATCTACACATAATAATATGTATATTTACTAATCAGGTTTAAATAATAAACATGATATCAAAATTATACATTAACCAAAATAGATTTAAAATTCAATGATACTTAAAATAATAGGAAATTAAGTGCCCCACTGAATTGCTGAACGAACACGCCTATTTATGAATAATGGACTAATGTGACACCGATTTAGCCGTGTGCGCATGATGACGTACATGCTCTTCTTAAATAAATTCTACTATAACAAGATTATCTTTAAAATGATTAAAATCCGTACTTACAGAAAAAATAATACAGATACAGAATTTGCTTCTAAACGTGGATGTTTAGGCTTTTCCTTATTCGAGCTTGACTGCATACTTTTAAGTTCAATGTATAAATCTATTCCACAAATATATTGACCTGTTCGATATAGTTAGTGCAATTTGATTTTTCCTTAAGTTCACAATTTATTCATGCCGCGTGCAAAGACAAACAGCCAAACGTCAACGCGAATGTTGAGATTGTGATGAACTACTATGACTACCGCCATCGACCATACGAACGTGCCCTGAGGTGACGTTTGTATTTATTGGTCAGTATGAGAAGCAACAAAGCTTCAAGGAAGAAAGGCTTCGGAATTCAATATAAAAAAATGAGAATAGGTTGATGACCCACATTCACTCAAGCTAAAGTAAGTGGCAAAACTTAGGAATATTTACAATTAGAAACGAACCGTTTATTCTCAGTTTGTGCTTCTTTGTACCTGCTTTGTGTTAATTACTGCTAACGAAAGTAAAATAGTCTGTTAACATCAGCACCTAGGCTATTAAACTACTCCGCAAGAGTCACTTAATCTTTAAAAAAACCTATAGTTTAACATAATTGGGCAATTCAAAAGAACTTTTGATATTAATATTACGATATTAATGTAAGATGAAACTGTTATATTTTAAGGGTGTTGATGTAATTGAATATAAATGCTTTTATAATAAAACAACTTTTGCATTTAATGGCTTTCACTATTATGTACGTCTCAATCAACTACTTACACGCTAAATATAAATGTGTAAAACAGAAAAATATTCAGTGTGTTGACCCCTGAAATTCCTAAAAACTAGTTTCCACCCTTCGGTATAAAACATCTTATCGTAAATTTATGTATAGGATGAAAGGTCTATACCCTACAAGTTAAAAATATGGAATACATTTTGTAACCAACTTTAAGGACATAAGATGTGCTTATTTCCAATGCTCCCAGCCCAAATGTAATATAGGCATTAACAAAATAAATAATTACAAAACTAATGAAGTTCAATGTTATATCTCATAACGGTTAAGCGTAAAGCAGACACATGTTTCGTAAAAATATCCACCTGCAGTTCACCCGTGGACAAATATTTTAGTAGGTATTTAATATCAATATGCTTTGACCTCTTGTGATGCGTGGAATTGTCTAATGTATTCAGTATCGTCTTCAAGTATAAGTATTGGTATTTGTTGTTTCTATATTAATACTTAAAACAATAGTACATTGTACACAGAGGGAGAGAAGTGCCTCATTTTTTAGGAAACGCAGTTTGTAGCCCGAGGGACACAAAGCGTTGAGCGAAAACTGGAATTCGTTCCCGAAGTGTATATACTATTTTTTTCACGACCGGGGATAGAAACACCACAAAAAAAATATTGTACTATAAAAAGTGCGTCCCTAATCCTTCACAAAGTAATAAATTTAATATACATATAAGTTAACTCCATTTCAAATGAACCTGCACCTTTCCGAAGTTCTAAATTACTAGAACAGGTGAAATGGCTTGCGCGTTCTAATGAGCTAAAAAGCCAAACTACAGGTCCAACCAAAGTAGTAGGGTCGTTAGTGAGGAACCAGACTAAGACAGGTCCCCGAAAGAGGGCAGCGGCTCTTTCGGTACTTAGATTGGCAGAGACTATAGGGGTCGGTATGGCAGTCTAAGACACACTACCGCGATGTGGAAGGCAACGGGAAACCACCACATTATCTCCCAAGTACACAGCATGCCTAAATTATAACAAACATGATGGCATTCTCTGGGGTAAAAGATTCCGGAGTTAAAATAGTCCCCCATTTGGATCTCTGGGAGGGGACTACTTCGGAGGATGCAATCGGAAAGTTAAAAATAAGAGTCGGGAACATTCTGCGAGTCGGAGCGTGGAATGTCAGAAGTATGAAGCAAGTAGGTAAGCTAGAGAACCTAAAAATCGAAATGTTTAGGTTATCACTAGACATAGTAGGGATCAGTGAAGTTCGGTGGCTAAAGGCGGGGGATTTTTGGAGTAGAGACTTCAGGGTATTTCATACAGGAGCAGAGGAAGGAAATTTTGGTGTGGGGATAGGTATGCGAAAAAAGATAGAATACTGTGTAGAAAATTACTTACAAAAGAACGAAAGAGTACTCATGGTTAGATTAGAATCTAAACCGGTAAACACAGTAATAATACAGGTATACATGCCCACCTCTAGCTATAGTGACGAAGAGGTAGAAGCCATCTACAAAGATATCGAAGACATATTAAGATACGTAAAAAGACATGAAAATTTAATAATTACGGGGGATTTTAATGCCGTGGTAGGTGAGGGTCGGAAAGAAGCGGTAGTAGGTTTATTTGGTTTAGGCACGAGAAACGACAGGGGAAATAGGCTGGTAGAATTTTGCGACAAGAACAATTTAATCATCACAAACACATTATTTCAACATCATGCTAGAAGACGATATACGTGCAAGATGCCAGGAGATATAAGAAGATATCAAATAGATTACATTCTTGTTAGACAACGGTTTAGGAATCAAGTAAAAGACTGTAGAAGCTACCCAGAAGCAGATATAGATACTGACCACAACATCGTAATTATGAAGGCCGCACTTAAATTTAAGAATGTGGAAAAAAGAAACGGAAACTAAAAGATAAAGATATTCAAGAAAGATTCGAAAAAAAGTCAAATGAATTGCTCAAAGATATCGGGAAAATATCTGATACTAAGGAAGTAGAAACAGAATGGAATAACATTAAATCCAGCCTAGACATGGCGGCCACAGATATTCTGGGGTATACACAAAAAGATAATAAGAAACCATGGATAACAAAGGATATCCTGAATTTAATAGAAGAAAGACAAAAATACAAAAATAAATCAGACGAAACAGGAAAACAGAGAACAAAGCCATAAAATGGGAAATTATTCGAAAATGCAGGAAAGCTAAAGAACAATGGATTGATAAAAAGTGCAAAGAGGTACAAACGAAGATAAAAATAGGAAAGACAGACGAAGCATACAAATTAATTAGAATGAATTTTAGGGATATAAAACCGTATAGCAAAAATATAAGGAACGCACAAGGAAACGTCATCATAGAAAACGTAGAGAAGGTGGGTAGATGGCAAGAATATATAGGGAATTTATATGCAAGAGAGGAACTAACTGCATTAGAACAGGAATCAGACATTGAAAATGATGACTTGGGATATCCTATACTTAGAGAGGAGTTTGAATTAGCATTAAAGAGTCTGAAAAATGGTAAGGCGCCGGGTACAGATAAGGTGCAAGCAGAAATTCTAAAAGCCGCTGGACAAGCAGTAACAGAAAGTCTCTTCCAACTTGTAAGCTATATGTATGAGACAGGCGAGATACCCAAAGATTTCAAACGTAGCATCATAGTAACTATACCAAAAAAAAAAGGCGCGGATAGATGTGAAAATTTTCAAACAATAAGTTTGACAGCACACGTGTCAAAAATATTAACTAGAATTGTGCAAAGACGAATGGAAAAACGGGCGGAAGAAATACTAGAAGAAGACCAATTTGGGTTTAGGCGAAACAGGGGAACACGGGAGGCTATTTTAGCTCTAAGAGTGATAATGAAGAAAACGATAGAAAAAGGGGAAAGCGTGCATAGGGTTTGTAGATCTGCTAAAAGCATTCGACAATGTAAAATGGTAAAAATGTTTGAAATACTCAAAAAGATTAGAATGAGCTATAGGGATAGACGAATAGTACATAGCTTATACAAAGAGCAAACAGTAGTAATAAAATTAGAGCGTAGAGAAGTAAACATTAGGAAAGGGGTGAGACAGGGATGTGTCCTATCCCCATTGATGTTCAACAACCTAGAATGAATACTGTCAAATGCAGGGAGACATTTGGAATCACTATGCAGGGACAAAGAATTGATATGCTTAGATTTGCAGATGATATAGCGGTATTAGCGTCTAGTAAGGAAGAGTTAGAAGCTGCTCTTTTAATGAAATGGAAACGGTTCTAACAGAGAGATACGGTATGAAAATTAACAAAACTAAAACTAAAATTCTAGTATGCAAAAGTGGGGAAAATAAATCAAACACAAGAATACAAGTATGTAACACGAACTTACAAGAGGTTAAGGATTTCTGCTACGTAGGAAGCCAAATAACGCAAGATGGGAAAGGCACAAAAGATATAAAACAAAGATTAGCACAAGGTCGTGCTACATTTAACAAGAAAAAGCAACTACTGTGCTCAAAGACCACAAACATAGAAACAAGGAAAATATTGCTTAAAACATATGTGTGGAGCACAGCACTGTACGGCTGTGAAGCCTGGACAGTAGGAGAAGCGGACAAGAAAAAAGTAGAAGCATTTGAAATGTGGTGCTTCAGACGTATGATGAAGATATCATGGACAGAAAAAGTTAAGAACGAAGAGGTACTAAAAATGGTAGGGGAAGAAAGAAATATGTGGAAAACTGTAAAAAAGAGGAGAGATAGGATGATAGGCCACATACTACAGCATGAGGAAATAGTGCGAAATATATTAGAAGCAGAGATAGGAAAAAAGAGAAGAAGAGGCAGACCTAGGTTAGACTACTGCACACAGATAGTAAAAGATGTAGGCTGAAGGGGTTTCAGCGAGATGTGTAGGCTAGCTCAGAATAGAAATCAATGGAGGTACGCATCCAACCAATCCCAAGATGGATAAACTAATGACGAAAACATAACTGTGCTTAAACATGATGAGTATTATAAGTAACTACAAGAATTGGTTGGGCAATATTCTCGAATAATGTTAAGTGTGTGAAAGGATTTACTGGAAAACCATTACTTCGGCAAATGTCTAAGTGTTGGGGGATCTTGGTAGCCACAGGTTGCTTAACCCCCTTCACTGAATCTCGGTGAAATAGGGCATAAAATTAGAAAACAATAGAAGGGGAACGAGCTGTATACACATGCTGTGTGAGAATTTCAGGGAACTATGTAGGCTAGCTCAGAATATAAATAAGTGCAGGTACGTGTCCAACCAGTTTTGAGACGGAAAACTTAATGACGAAAAAATAAGCGCAGATAAATCTGATGATTAGTATAAACAACTAGTTGTTGGTTGCGAAATATCTGCAACTAATGAGGACTGTGCGAAAAGATATATTAGAAAATATATTAAATCGGTGAATGGTTAAGTGTTGGGGGAACTTGGCAGCCACAGGCTGCTTATCTCTCTTCACAACCACTGCAGGTCGGAGAAATAGGGTATATAATTGTAAAACAATAGAAGGTGACCGAACTGCATTTAACAAGAAAGAACAGCGCTTATGAGAAAAGACAACAAACATAAAACAAGAAGAAAATTGTTGAAAGCATATGTGTGGAGCACAGCACAGTATGTCTATGAAATACGGGCAGTCTGAAACGCAGACAGAAAAACGCTAGCAGCCTTTTGAAATGCTGTGCTTCAGATGTATGAGGACGATAGCATGAACAGGCAAAGATAATAACAAATAGGTTATAGAAATAGTAGGGGAACAAGGATATCTGGGGAAAAAGATAAGAGAAATAGAAGGGCAGAATACGTTCTAAGGCATTTTTGGGGAATAGTATAGGATATATTACAAGCAGAGATAGGAAAAAAGAGGTAGATGTAGACCTAGATCAGATAGTTATAGATGCAGACTGTGCAAATTTCAGGGAAATCTGTAGGTTAGTTCAGAATAGGAAACAATGATGGTACGCGTCTAACCAGTTCCAGGACTGAAGACCTAATGAAGATAAGTAACCATGACGGTTTCACCTAGACGACAAACGTTGAAATCAGGGTGGTGGTGTTGTTTAAAATCTAGGGTCCCAAGATATTCTAGGGATCCTATTTTTAACATTATTTGAGATTAAACGTTTTGTTCTATACCACACCACGTCACAGGTTATGTTTATATTTGATAATAACTACATCGTTCTAAATCACCTATATTTCGACTAAATCTATGTTTATTTATGTTACAAAAAGTCAGCGCTTATCTTATGGTAAAATTAAGACTTTTTGACATATTTTGCTTTAAACAAATGTCCACAGATATTTATTATTTTTGTAGTTTGATTTATGTCAGAACTTGTAATGGATACTTGCAGTTGTTTGTAAACTTTAGTTTAAAGTTAAATACTTGAACAACTGTTGATTTTAGCGTAATAAAAGTTGACATTTGGAACATAAACATAGGTTTAAATTATCATCATCATTATGGCTTCAATCTTGGAACTGGTTAGCCGCGTACCCTCATTGTTTCCTATTCTGATTTAACCTACTCATTTCCCTGTGAATTCCTCAGTTTGCATCTTTCACTATCTGCGTGTATTAATCAGTCTGCTCTAGGCATACCTCTACCTCTTTTTTCCTATCTCTGCTTGTAATGTATTCGGCACTATTCCCCAAAAATGCTTTGGAACATATCCTGCCCTTCTGTTTCTCTTATTTCTTTGTTTGTTTTTCACATATGCTTTCAACAATTTTCTCTTTGTTTGTATGTTTGAGTTTCTCAATATCCCTTTAAACAATATATATATATATATATATATATATATATATATATATATATATTCTTATGCTTATTACTCCACCCTCCGCCCTAATATTTATTTTTTATATATAATTTAATTTAATTTTATTTATTTATAAATTCTGATACACGACTTTTGTCGTCGCCCTAATTTTAGTATTCAATGAATGATTCCTATATGATGTGTTTTAGCAAAGTTTGGTTGGTTATCTATTTAAAACTGTTTACTATATTTTATGCCTCGACTATATGAAACCTTTATCTCAGGGCGTTCACCAACTCACCGTGGGTTCAATCGTGAGTAGATGTGCACTGCCCAACCAAACTGCACACTCGTTTGTTTTACCACTTTTATATGGAATTATTTACTGTGTATGCCAAATTTTACTGATCAATGTTGCTTGGTGCCAAATTAATTTATGTATACAATTTCTGACTTGTGTTTGACGTTTTAAGATAATACACGGTACTTACCTGAATTATACTGCGCTGAATGCCTTCTTTAAATGTTTCTGGCCTAGATCTTATTCACCGTACGCACCTTCACAAGGATTCACAATCGCTGTTCACTTGCGTATCGCCTCCAGGTGTTCTTAACAATTTTGCTGACCCCAAATCTGAAATAATTTTACCCTAATTTTAGAATTTTGAATAAACCGTTGTATCTACTTCCCTGCGTTAATTCTTCCTTGTAATATGCTGCTCTCCTATTTTCCTTCTTCGTGCTCCAATCAATTCTTTCGCCTTTCCGTTTTCAATCTCCAATCTATCCTGCCGTACTGTTCCAAATCAACCTATTCCTGCTATTCCTTCAATATCCACTCTATGTCCTACTGCCTTTAATCTATCCAAATCACTCCAAAATTATTAATATCGTCGTTGCTTTGTATATCCACTCGAATCTCCTGTTGCCGTTTAACCAATCGTCCCAAATCCAATACCAATCTCGTTCAAATCTAAATAAATCGTCGCTTTCCCGTCGCACTATTAACCACTCTAAATATTCTTCTATAATCGCCGCTTTTGTACTACCGATGCTCCTTATACTTTCACTTGACTAAATCAGACTATTTAACTCAAAAACATTTATTTCATCAAAATATTATACAACTTTTAACGCAGGTTTGCAAAACACGTCTTTTACTGAATATTATCGAAAAGAATCTCTTATTTACTTCGCTTAGCAATAAGCACAACAACATTAGCTTACTTAATCACATTTTTAAAAGCATAAACTATCCAATAACAATTCGTCTTTACTCTAGTGTCCAAAATACCTTTACTATAGTCTTTATATACATTCCTAATTTCTACCATTGGTCCTAAACACTTCACAATTCTCCAATAATATTTTATATATCTATTCACTTATAATTTTGATTTTACAATTCGTCCAAAAGTTGATTCTATTTAAATGAAAAGCCAAAATATTTACACAAGACCTGTACGCTTGGTTGATTGTAGATATCCATAGACGCGTCCGGTTTTCAGACGGCAAATGTACTTTCAATGGCTTATAAAATATCAACTCAGTATAAAACCTTGAGTACCGTGCATTGTATCAACGTCATAAAGTCATTTTGTTTACCTTTGGCACATACGTTTCAAACTAGGATGGTACATACTATAGCATATGTAAAGTACCGCAAAATATAGTTTTTGAATTTATGGATCTGATTTATAAATCATGTTGTTTGGCATACACCCTTTTTAACACAAATCTACTCTTAGAAGCCTTGTAGCCCCCCCCTTACATTACATTGGCCCCACTGATTTTGAATGAAATTGGAAATTTCGTATGTTTTTTTCTCTTCCCCTGGTGTGCATAAATTTCTAGTTTTTATTTAAAATCACCCTCTCGCATTTTTACATCTCAATTGGTCAACCCCTATTAGCCTTTCTCTCACATCTATCTTACTACGCTATATACTAACCTATACTATAAACAAAACCACAAATAAAACAAAAACTAAAACTAAACTTTCCGTTGCATGAACCACATAATAAACTATCCTACTAAACCCTCTTCCTGTACAATTCTATATGGGTATAAATTCTCCAAGTGAAAACGCCCGCGATATCCCCCTGTCATGTTATCTAGCTCAAACGTATTTCCTTCGGCAAAAATACGCGTGATCTTGTACGGCCCTTCATAAGGAAACAACAACTTCGCGCAAATGTTTCTGTCGCGGTTTGAAACCCTTAATCGTTTTACTACTACCAGATCCCCTATTTCAAAAGTCGTCCTTTTTTTAATTTTTCTACACCTTCGCTCGATGTCCCTACGCTGCATCCTTTTAATTCTACGCCTAGCACTACCCAACAACTCTGTGATGTCTTGTATCTCGACTTCCTCCCTCCATGGTCTAGCTGGTATAATCCTTCGCATCAATGTTACCGGACATGTTTTCGTAACCGAACTTGGTACGCAATTCATAAAATTTTCAATTTGTGGCAGATATCTAGTCCATCTGTCGTGATGCTCCTGTGTCGCCAACCGTAGATATTTTATTACCTCCCGTATATAACGTTCGCATGGATTTGCTTTCGGATGCCGTATACTGCTAAATGATACCTTAATATTTGCCCTATTTAACCCGTTCCTGAATCTTTGATTGTTGAAATACGTCGCGTTGTCTACCAAAATCCTTTTATCTTCCCAACCTGGCTTTCAAATTCTCTAATCGACTGCAATGCATGCACCGTGTTACTTCGTCTTGCCGGAAATAATTTGACAAATTTCGAAAAACGTCTACCATCACCAATATGTGTCGATACCCTGTTCACTCGTAATCAGGTTGCTCAAGTAATCAATAGCTTCCAATTCTAACGGTCCATTTACGCTCACGTTCATCGGTATATTCTGCAACACCACGTTCTTGTCTTTACCTAGAATACAAATTTCACACGATTGATCCTTTCTTTAACCACCGTGATATCATTTCTTGCATAAAACGCCTCTCTAAATACCAAAAATGTTTTTTTGATGCCTATATGTCCAAATTTTAAATGAATTTCGTCTATAATTTCAACAGCCGCGTCTCTGGATAACACTACCAGCTCTGCATCCCCTATCCTTTTTACCACAAACTGCCCTACGATGGTAAATCCCCGGTACTCTTCCATATTTTCTCTTGTTATTTTCTCGCGTATCGAGCTCACCTCACTATGCCTCTGCGTCTCTATAAGCTTGGCGTTTGCCCAGCGACCAACATCCCTGAACTCCTGCAAAGCAATTAAACAACCCTTGACGTTTTGATTCGCTTCCACCTGCGGTCTGCTTAGAAAATCCGCCGTCACATTTTCCTTTCCTGGTTTATGCTTAATTTCAAAGTCGTATTCCTGTAACACCAATGCCCACCTATACAACCTACTGTTTAGAAACTCCTTTTCTTCATGAATGTTACCACCGTGTTGTCGGATTCTATTAAAAATTTCTTACCTAACAAATAAAACGCAACTTTTTCACTGCATATACTATTGCCAACATCTCCTTCTCTGCCGTCGCATACCTGGTTTCGCAGTCTTTTAATACCCTGGAAATGAATACAATTGGTACTTCAGCTCCGTCCTGAATCTGCACCAACTCAGCCCCGATTGCATATTTCGACGCATCCGTCCTCAAAATAAAATTGTCTTAAAATTTGGATATTTTAACGCCAACTCTGTATAAAACGCACTTTTAAATCCTGGAACGCTTTTCTCGTTCAGCAGTCCATTTCCATCTTTCTTTTTCTTTAACAAACTCACCAACGGCACACACAATTCAGAATACCTCGGTATAAACCTTTTGTAATAATTTAGAACCCCTAAAAACCCTCGCAATCCTCTTACATTTTTCGGTTGCGCAATATTTTTCAACTCGTCCAATCTTTTATTACAAATTTTCATCCCTTGTTCACTAATTTCAAACCCTAAATACGTAACCTTGCTCTTAAACAACTTGCATTTCTCCACGTTCAGCTTCAAACCCCTTCGTCCAGTCGTTGGATCACCTTTTCTAAATGCTCCAGGTGTTCTTGCTCGTTCCTTGAAAAATCAACAAATCATCCACATAATGCGAACAGAAACATTCATACTCGTTAAACAGCTTCTGCATGGCCCTTACAAGTGCTGCTGAAGAACTACTTAAACCAAACGGAACTACAGAAAACATATAAATCTCCTTCGATACTAAACCCCGTAAACTTTTACTGTCTTCATGCAACGGAATTAACCAAAATGAATTTTTTAAATCTAATTTACTGAAAATCTTCATCTCATATACTTTTATACAACAAATTATCCAACCCTTGTGGTTGTTCGTACTGCGGTTTCGTAATCGCATTCAACTTCCTCGCATCCAAACAAATCCTTATATCCCTTTTGTTGGGTTTAGGTACAATAACTACTGGGTTCACATATGGAGTTTTCGCTGGTTCGATAATACCTTCTTTTAACATTTTGTTTATCTCGGCTTTAACCCTATTTCTTATGGCAAACGGAATTGGATACACCCTTGTATTAAACCCGTTGTCTTCCGCGACCTCCAACTTATGCATATACCGCCTCGCAAATCTTGGCTCTTCATTAAACAAGCCTATATATTTATTAAACAATTCCTCTAGCTTCACCCTAATTTCATTACTCACTTTCCCTATCTGTTCATCATTAATTAATCTCGCAAACATATTACATAATCTCACTTCAATCCGTCCATAATTATCTTCTTTAATCATTCCTAATCCTGTACTATCTGTATCATTTCCATTCCTATATTCCGAACTGACCGTAGGCACCACCCATAACCTATCTTTATCAAATATCCTAATTGACCTATCCTTTCCATCTATATTCAACCCAAAATCCTCTATAAAATCCATTCCTAATATGAAATCTAGCTGCAACCCCTTTGTAATTAAAAACTCTGCATCTCCTGCTTCTTTATTTCCTATATATATCGGTACACGGATAACACTATAAATCGTCGTTAGCTTTTTGTTCATCGCTGACCATAAGTTAACCCCATCGATTGTTCCTATTCGCCCCTTTAAAAATTCTTCATGTTTTATCACCACATTCTCATTTACCAGCGATAACTGTGAACCACTATCAACTAAAGCAACATATAAACAATCCCTTAAACTAATATTTATAAACAACAAGTTCTTTTTATTAAAGATATAACTATTTAACAATAAATCCCTTATACTATAACACACGTCGATATTTATCCCTAAGCGGTCGGTCGTCCAAAAATTCGCGTTTTTTTTTGTTCCTGTGGCGCCTCGTGAATCTGCACCACCTCAATCCTATCTGGGTCCGTTGTCATCGCGCTCGTCGTCATATGCTGGACGTTTACGTCCCTGTCCGTCCGGCTGTTTCCATTGTGTATTCCACCCCCAGTAGTCCAGCCGTCACCCTCGTGGTTGCCGTGCTGGTATCTGTTTTGTCCATTGTATTCATTTACCCTGTGATCCCTATTGTAATACGGTCGTCTATGTCCTTCGTGTCCCCATTGATTCCGATGTCCGTGGTTGAAATTGTCCCGTCTGTAATTAGGTCGGTGTTCGTGGTACGGTTGTCGTCGGCTGTCTTCCCTATAACCCCTGTTTTGCTCCCAATAGTTTGTCCGCGTTTTCGCCTCCAGTGCTGTCGCTAAATCAAAGTTTCTCATTACCCCTAAGAATTCCCTCAATGTCTTGACGTTCTGTACCACTACCACCTTTGTAACTTCCGGTTCCATATGTCCTGCTAGTAGTAGTACAATGTCGTCCTCGCCCAATTTTGGTGTCAAGTGTTGTGCCTGATTAAACTTGTCAATCGCGTATTCTTCGCGTGTGCCGTGATTCCTGCTGTAATGTCCGGTAATTAAATTCGTCCGTATGTCAGTCTGGTGTGTATTGCTCCAAAATTGCTCTATAAAAAGTCGTCTAAAATCGGCGTACGTGTCGTATTGTCTGCGGATGATATTATGCCATTTTTCGGCGTTGCCCGTTAAAGTCGACCCCACTATCTGTAGTTTTGTTCTCTCATTTTCAGTCCCTACGATCTCGTCTAGTCGGTCCAAAATCTCATGGGCTGTTCTGTCCTTCGTCCCTCAAACTTTGGCAATGCGTCCCGGTTTAATCTAACGTGCTGTCCGTAGTCTAGTCCAACGCGCCTTCTTTCTAGTTCGTCCAACTTGTCCTGTATCTGTCTAACTTCCTGTCCGACCCTATTTTCCAATACTGTCGCGTTGTCATCAGTTTTGCGTCCAGTTGCGTCCTAACGTTTACGTTTTCATTTTGTATAGTCTCCAACGTCTGTCCTAAATTTCGGTAGTGCGTCGTATGTCTTTTGTCACATGTCTGTATTTCCGTATTAAGTGTCGAAAACCCGCTAATCATCGTCTCTTCTACCGTATCCACACGTGTCTTAATTTCCGTTCTTAGGTCCGTCCGTGTCGCGTTCAAGTCTCCCTGAAAATGTACCCGTGTGTGTTCCAACTTGTCGTCAACCCTGTCTACTTGTTGTTGTACCTCTGTCCGCATGTCGTCCTTTACAATTTGTATTTGTGTTAGTAGATAGTTCTGCGTGTAGTTCATTTTTGCCGTCAGTTCCGCGTGCGCCGTCCTAAACTCGTTCCTTAATTCGTTATGTGATTCTGTAATTCTATCCGTCAGTTCCGTATGTGATTCTGTAATTTTATCCGTCAACTCTGTTTTAACGGTTCTTAGTTCCGTATGTGTCTCTGTAATTTTGTTAGTCAACTCGTTCTTTAATTCTGTGTGTGATGTCTTAAATTCCATTTTTAGTTCCGTCTGTGAAGTCGCCATTTGGTTTGTTAAATCATCTTTCATACTCATCAGAAATCTCATAATGTCCTGGGTTCCGTCGGCTTCTGCTACCCTCACCTCCGGTACCGTCGCCTGGTCCGTGTCCATGCCTGTCACCTCCGGCTCTGTCTGCCTCACGTCCATCTCCTGTATGTCTCCCCCTGCGTCTAGCTCCCTGTCCTGTGTCCCTAATTCCATTTCAACACCGTATATCCGTCCGGATCTCGTGATCCTTTTCGTGTCCGCGTCTGTCATCTCTGCTTCCTAGTTTTGAACTCGTTTTCTGCAAAATAATAAAGAAAAAACTACGGGCCCCACCTAATCTCAGGATCCCGTATCTTACTATCTTTTACTCTAGTGCTTTTCTAGCCTTTTTTCGAGCCTCCACGTTGGGTTTGCCACTTTCTTTTGGTGCTTATTACTCCACCCCTCCGCCCTTATATTTATTTTTTTTATATATAATTTAATTTAATTTTTATTTATTTATAAATTCTGATACACGACTTTTGTCGTCGCCCCTAATTCTAGTATTCAATGAATGATTCCTATATGATGTGTTTTAGCAAAGTTTGGTTGGTTATCTATTTAAAACTGTTTACTATATTTTATGCCTCGACTATATGAAACCTTTATCTCAGGGCGTTCACCAACTCACCGTGGGTTCAATCGTGAGTAGATGTGCACTGCCCAACCAAACTGCACACTCGTTTGTTTTACCACTTTTATATGGAATTATTTACTGTGTATGCCAAATTTTACTGATCAATGTTGCTTGGTGCCAAATTAATTTATGTCTACAATTTCTGACTTTGTGTTTGACGTTTTAAGATAATACACGGTACTTACCTGAATTATACTGCGCTGAATGCCTTCTTTAAATGTTTCTGGCTCAAGATCTTATTCACCGTACGCACCTTCACAAGGATTCACAATCGCTGTTCACTTGCGTATCGCCTCCAGGTGTTCTTAACAATTTTGTTGACCCCAAATCTGAAATAATTTTACCCTAATTTTAGAATTTTGAATAAACCGTTGTATCTACTTCCCTGCGTTAATTCTTCCTTGTAATATGCTGCTCTCCTATTTTCCTTCTTCGTGCTCCAATCAATTCTTTCGCCTTTCCGTTTTCAATCCAATCTATCCTGCCGTACTGTTCCAAATCAACCTATTCCTGCTATTCCTTCAATATCCACTCTATGTCCTACTGCCTTTAATCTATCCAAATCACTCCAAAATTATTAATATCGTCGTTGCTTTGTATATCCACTAGAATCTCCTGTTGCCGTTTAACCAATCGTCCCAAATCCAATACCAATCTCGTTCAAATCTAAATAAATCGTCGCTTTCCCGTCGCACTATTAACCACTCTAAATATTCTTCTATAATCGCCGCTTTTGTACTACCGATGCTTCTTATACTTTCACTTTACTAAATCAGACTATTTAACTCAAAAACATTTATTTCATCAAAATATTATACAACTTTTAACGCAGGTTTGCAAAACACGTCTTTTTACTGAATATTATCGAAAAGAATCTCTTATTTACTTGCTTAGCAATAAGCACAACAACATTAGCTTACTTAATCACATTTTAAAAGCATAAACTATCCAATAACAATTGTCTTTACTCTAGTGTCCAAAATACCTTCACTATAGTCTTTATATACATTACTAATTTCTACCATTGGTCCTAAACACTTCACAATTCTCCAATAATATTTTATATATCTATTCACTTATAATTTTGATTTTACAATTCGTCCAAAAGTTGATTCTATTTAAATGAAAAGCCAAAATATTTACACAAGACCTGTACGCTTGGTTGATTGTAGATATCCGTAGACGCGTCCGGTTTTCAGACGGCAAATGTACTTTCAATGGCTTATAAAATATCAACTCAGTATAAAACCTTGAGTACCGTGCATTGTATCAACGTCATAAAGTCATTTTGTTTACCTTTGGCACATACGTTTCAAACTAGGATGGTACATACTTTAGCATATGTAAAGTACAGCAAAATATAGTTTTTGAATTTATGGATCTGATTTATAAATCATGTTGTTTGGCATACACACTTTTTAACACAAATCTACTCTTAGAAGCCTTGTACCCCCCCTTACATTACAATATATATATATATATATATATATAATTTGACAAATTGTCAAAATTTAACAAGATAGAATTTTCTCAAACTAGTAACTGATTTAAAAATATCAGCAACCTCGACATACCTTCCAATTTACAAACAATTCTTTCACTAGGTCCAAAATTCAGTATTCATCCTCCACTTAATAATAACCTCATTGTAAAATTACTGACGAATATAGAAAGTATTTTACTAGATACTAATGAAAAACATAGAAATTTAAACAGAGCCTATGCCACTAATATCCCAACCAATTATATACACCAGCACTCAAAAACCAGATTAAAATTATTGCAATACTATAAACATAGCAAAACATTTACTTATAACAAAAGCAGATAAAGGTAATGTTACTGTAGCATTGTGTAAAACTGATTACATAAAAAGCTAAAAGGTATGTTGAAAGGTGATACCAAAATTAAAAATGTTTCAGCATCAAAATTCCAAAAACACTCTAGATTTGATTAAAAGATTAAAAAATAATATAATGATTAGTGATTTAAACGCAAAAATATTTAATCATTTTAGCAGTACCATTCTAAAACTATACGGACTAGAATAAAGTAGCTCTGCTCAAAATTTGATTTTACGTTTCTCATTAAAATGGAGAGAAATCTCTAGAAAAATAAACGCAGTATTTAATCTATAATATTTGCTTCTTGCAAAAATGAAAAAGTACATTAACGTTCACTATAGAAAAAGCGTTATAAAATAGTATTTAGTACTTTTGATGAGAGCAAATATTTATATATTAAAACGCATTTTAAATGGGATTCATTATCAAGGGATGATTTGTATTTTGTCTACCTCTTAACTTTCGTATTACATTATTTAAATATACTATTATAAAGCTTTTTAAAGTATCACGGAAATATTATACAAGATGTTTCTTGGTAGAAATTAAGTATTAGGAATTTTTTATTTTTTTTTGTTTGGGTTGTTTTATGTACAGACTATGGTGCTAAGTGACCCCTATATGACCCCCTTACCACATCAATATATATATATATATATATATATATATATATATATATATATATATATATATATACTATAATGCTTAGTGACCTTGCAGGAATAACACTTCTCTTTGTAGGTTTTTAGGTCTGCTGATTTAAATGAATACTCTTTTTATGGCTAAATTTTCATTTATTTTTATGCTTGATCACAGGCTACAACTGTATTAACGTTTTACAAATGATTAACAAAGATAAGAATAACTTACAATGAGTATTGTTAAAATTGACATCAGTGTTTGGAAGGAGTTAAAATTTCTTATAGAATAAATATTTATGTAAATAGTGAAAGTAAATGTCATTTTGATAAAAGTTTATATTTTGTTTTAACGACAGTGTTGGTTGGTGAGTGTATGTGCATGTAGGTGTGTTGAGTGTGAAGGTGAATGTGTGCGTGTGTGTGTGTAATTGTGTATGTGTGTGTGTTGTAAGGTTTATATGGAATTTGTGTTATCAACAATTGAGTATATACAGGGTGCCCACAATCTATATCCGTATATGGGTAACTTTTTATTATAGAAGATACAATATTGGTTAAATTAGCGAAGTTGAAGAGAAATTTACGAGTAGTATGATGCTTTTTGAAAACTCACCTAGATGCTCAACTTTTTAGATATTTGAAAAAACTGAAATTTGCCATTTTCTTCAAACGCTAATAACTTTTTAACGGTTTAACCTATAGAGAAAATAAATAGTGCTTGTAAGGTAGCTTTTTACGCAGAATTTAATAGCGTATATGACAATTTTAATTGGAAATGGGTTTTCAAGCTACAAACATAACCTCACTTTTTTTAAATAAAAACCATAGTTCAATATAACCCAAATGGAAAGGTTTTTCTTTTCTGATTACCCTGATGTAAGGGTTGATATACTTATTTTTAGTAGTTTCTTCATAATAAAGAAAAAACGATTTATTTATTTGCGGACATCAAGGAGTCCATGGATACATATTACAAACAAACAAAATGTGTAAAAATCAATAATGGAAACACAAGTTTATTGTAACTAAATTTATTATAAACTAAGAAAAATAAAATACTTAAAAATAAACTATCCATACAATACAAATAACTTAATCAAAGGAAACAAAAACTAATTAATGCGAATATGCCACTCCTACATTAACATATGCTCAAAATGACCTCCATTAGCTTGCAAACACATTTCGCACCTTTAATTAGGTTTTGGTGCACCTTATTTAACGTTTGTGGTTTTATACTTGTAATAGCTGCTGTAATACTATCTTTGAGTTGCTCAATGTTATTGGATTTTTAGCATACACTACATCCTTTACAGTACCCCAAAGAAAAAATCCAGTGGCGATAGTTCTGGTGATCTTGCCGGCCATGGAACAGGACCTGCATTGCCAATCCAATTTGGAAAACTATTATCAAGATATTCAGAAACGGCTTGAGCATTGCGAGCAGGTGCACCGTCATGCTGAAAATATTTTAAGTTTTGCAGTAAATGAAGTGGCAAATTATCGAGCATTTCTTGCAATTCGTTTTGTAGAAAATTCAAATAGTGTACACCATTTAAATTATAATTATAGAAGAAAGGCCCAAGTATTTTATTACCAAAATGGCACACCACACATTTATCGAAAATTGATGTTGATCCCGCCTTTCTTCTGTTAAATGGGGATTTCCTGACTCCAGTAGACTGTATTTTTTCTGTTAAACATGCCTTTGTTAGTAAATTTTGCTTCGTCGGTAAATATAATAGTGTGACTAAAACCAGGATTATTATTTGTTTCATTAAGAAACCACCTACAAAACTGTTGTCTTCTCTCACAATCCCCATGATACAGTGTTGCTAACATGGGTTTTGTATGGTTTGTAGCGGTTTTGTTTTAAAATTAGGCGAGCTTTTTCTGTAGAAGTAGCGCACTCAATTGCAGTTTCTCGTGGACGCTGTTGGCTTAAAATTTATGTAGGCTAAACACGTTCTTCATCATCAGTTTTGAATTTTCTTTTATCAGTACTGGGTTTTGTAAAAGCACCAAACCTTTTAAATTGTTTTCTAATTTAGAAAACAATCGTTTATCTGGCTGCCTTCTTTCCAAATATCTTTCATAATACATATCACCAGCAGCATCACAATTTCTGTTACAGGCATAGTAACAAAAGAGCATGCCATTTTTTTCGTCGTTTGTATACATTCTCTATTATAATCAAATAAATTTAAAAGTCTTCTACACAAAATTTGCAACCCAGAGCAAATAAACACTTTAACTAATAATATCTGACAAATGCCAGTTGTTTTTTGTTTATTTAAAATATGTATCCATGGACCTTGATGCCCGCAAATAAATAAATCGTTTTTCTTTATTATGAAGAAACTACTGAAAATAAGTATATCAACCCTTACATCAGGGTAATCAGAAAAGAAAAACCTTTCCATTTGGGTTATATTGAATTATGGTTTCCATTTAAAAAGTGAGGTTATGTTGTAGCTTGAAAACCCATTTCCAATTAAAATTGTCATATACGCTATTGAATTCTACGTAAAAGTTACCTTACAAGCAGTTTTTATTTTCTATAGGTTAAACCGTTAAAAGTTATTAGCGTTTGAAGAAATGGCAAATTTCAGTTTTTTCAAATATCTAAAAGTTGAGCATCTAGGTGAGTTTTCAAAAAGCATCATACTACTCGTAAATTTCTTCAACTTTGCTAATTTAACCAACATTGTATCTTCTATAATAAAAAGTTACCCATATACGGAGATAGATTGTGGGCACCTGTATATATACATGTAAAATGAAAAAAAAAAAAATAAAAAAATTGAATATAAACTTTATACTAGAATTCAAAACAGGATCAAAAGGTTATCACACACTTCTCTATATACAAAAACTTACCACTTTTAAAACATATTATTAGATAACAACTATCCAAAACATTGATCAAGAAACTTTATATAATCACAGAACAACACCAACAAAAGATAATCAAATACACCAAAATAATACACCGCAAATTTATAGAATACCATTTATTCAAAACTTAACTACTAAATTAAGCAAAGTGTTCGAAAACTTAAACGTCAAAATTGCAAAAAGAATTTACTAACAATAAGAAATCTACACTGAAACTTAAAGATACAACACCAATTAAACTTCAAAAAATGCTATTTTCAAAATTAACTGTTTAGACTGTGATCAGTGTTATATCGGCCAAACGTCACAAAATATTGGTCAAAGAATTACCAGCACAAAAGTGACATTCGAGTGAAACCAAAAGCTTGTGCATTAACAACTCACACCTCGACCAAAGTCACAAATGGACTTTTAAATCCCAAATTAATAAAGTCGAACAAAATCTTTTAAAGAACTTTCTTTGAAATGCTACATCTATAAAACCCAAACAGCTTCAACAAAAAACGGACATTGACAACCTAAGCGTCATATATTCATATCTATTAAAATTTAAACATTAAATGCCTTCAATAATACTCAACCTCTCACCTTCACCCACTTTTCTTCTTCTCTTTTCAATTTTTATTTTATTTTTTTTTATTTTACATGTATATATATACTCAATTGTTGATAACACAAATTCCATATAAACCTTACAACACACACACACATAACAATTACACACACACACGCACATTCACCTTCACACTAACACACACTACATGCACATACACTCACCAACCAACACTGTCGTTAAACACAAAATATAAACTTTTATCAAAATGACATTTACTTTCACTATTTACATAAATATTTATTCTATAAGAAATTTTAATCCTTCAACACTGATGTCAATTTTAACAATCCTCACTGTAAGTTATTCTTATCTTTGTTAATCATTTGTAAAACGTTAATACAGTTGTAGCCTGTGATCAAGCATAAAAATATATGCGAAAATTTAGGCCATAAAAGAGTATTCATTTAAATCCAGCAGACCTAAAAAACCTACAAAAGAAGTATATATATATATATATATATATATATATATATATATATATATATATATATATATATATATATATAAGTTTAAGTTATGTCTACAGTTGTAAGTATTGATCTTTAAAATCAACATAAACAAACAATATTTTCAAATTTTAATAGTAAATGATATCAAAACCTATTTTAATTTATATCTATCTGCGTCTTCGTGTGAAATCAAACCAGCTTTTTTGCCATTCTATAGAAAGCACTAGTGTCATTAAATAATAAATTTGGTATAATCGCATTCAACGTATTTCCATCATGCAGAACTAGAATTTTATCACAGTCCATTATAGTATCTAATCGATGGCAATTGCAATGATAGTATTTTTGAAACATCTTTTAATAGTATTCTGTATTAAAATTTTGTTCACCCATTAGATCATCTAACAAAAAAATTTTACAAGAACTGGAGCTAAACAAATTAATTGCTTTTGTTGTTATTTGTGAATTTTTTAAGGTTGGAAATCATTAATCCTTTTAAAAACTTCATAACAGACCACAACTGTTCGTCATATTTTGAAAATATGATTTGAACGTATGGTGCCTAAAATAGGACATCCTGAGGATAATTGAAATTTTTGATAGTTCCTTATTAAGTTTTAATTAACCGTCCATAAATTGTGCCGCAAATGGATAAAACGAAATAATGTGGAAATAATGGAATTTTTAGCCCTGTTCGAAACCAAGCTTTTATTGGTTCAATAAAAAATATTTTTAAAACTGGTTTGTTTTTTACAACTGTTTCTTTTGATAATTAATTTGGGAATTTTTTACTTCATTTGTCTTATTTTGATTCAGATTTTGTCTAAAATGCGCTTTGATGTCATTTTTGTTGAGCTCAGACCATTGCATAACATTGTTGAAGAATTTGTTAATAAATGTTTTGTATTTTTCACCAGCTTAATAAAATCAAAATATGAGACAATTTAATAGGTAAATGATCATAAGTAGGTTATTCTCATTTATAATAAATTTTAAATTTTCCATTATTAAAGGAAACCGGAAGTTTTGGAAAAACCCTTAAGACAAAAAATTTTTCGAAAAGGTGCACAAATTTTTTAAAGTACCATAAAATTGTGTTAATCTGAAACAATCAGACATCTACCGCCTTTTTTAAAGTAGTTGTTAATTATTATTTATATGATACAGAGAGTATTGTTTGGAACTACCAATACAATTGGGATAAATTGAAAATAACTAAAATTACTTTTATTGTAAATAGGTTAAATTCCATTTTTTTAAACCAAAGAATTGTGATAACTTAAACATAATAAATATTTCAGTATTTTTACAATATACGACAGTTACCATTTTTTATCGTTTCTATACGACTATTATATTATTTACATAAATATAAATCATGTTCAATGTAGATTCTAAAAAAGAAATAAAAATTTTTAAATTTATTAATACGACAACCAAAATTAAATTATATAAGCCCTAAGAACATCTAATTTGAACACTTCACGTGCTGAAATTCAGAAGCAGAATCACCGATGTCAAGATTTTCTACTTTTATTGTTTCTCATTGAATTTGGCCATGGGACATAAACAAGTCCTTAATCATAAAATCACTAAATAACTAACGATATGGAATACATCAAAATAAATCCCAATCAGCAGGATGGAACCTGACGTAATTTTCAGTCAATTTGAGGGGATTTTTAAAGGTATTTAACCAGATTTTTCATGTTAGAGGGTTTATTTTCAAGTCAAGAAACCGTTAATTGACATAAAACAGCACCCATTCCTTTTATTCTGTTTAAGATAAAACTGGAAATATAACGGGATAGAATTATGCGTACATGTTCAAATATGATGAAATATAATTTTGAAACAATTTTTATAAAAGTTTATTTCATTATTAATTATTGGCTTGCGCTGGATATTTGCGTCAGACTGCTCAACGTCAAACGTCTATCTGATTATTTGTTGTGTCGTTGACTAACGTTTTGTTTATTAAAAAAATTTACTTGATATTATAAATTAAGTATTTTTAGTTAAGTAATAAAATAATTTTGATAAATTCTTCGCCATTCGATAATTGATGGATATTTACTGAATGGATAAATGATTAATGTTTTCAATATAAATAATACGTTATCAGGTAAGGTCGGGCTATTTAATCTATTAAAAATTTGAAAACAATACATGCAAGAAGACTAAAATGGGACCAAATTTTTTGATGCTGAATTTTAATGGGGGTTTTTGATTGCGTTAAAATACCAAAGAAATTGATAATCCAAACGCAAGGTCAGTATTTATCAATTACCGTTTTAAATTTTATTATATATATATATATATATATATATATATATATATATATATATTGATAATAACGCCGTACTCGGTGTAATAAACGTTCTACTTAACGCCGCCGCTCTGTGTTTCTCTCAAATTAATCTTTTACTTTTATAATTATGCCACGGCTATGCACAACGATGCGATAATCAATTTTCTTTCACCCTTTTATGATTACCTGTGTGAATTGATAAAACGAAGTCAATCAACATTCATATAATAAAAAGAAGTAATATTGACAATTTTTGAAATTTTTTAAATACACCCATCAATCAATTAATATCGTATGGATTATTTATCTCAAAATTTATATACTTTTAATTCAAAATAAAGTCACCAAAAACAACACCCTTTACAAAAAAATCTGGAACGTTCAAGACCCTTTTATGATTTATTATGTAAGTATGCAATGTTCCTGTTGACTCTTTACAAATTGTAGATAAATTTAATGAATTCAGTATTAAAATTAAAATTGAAAAGATTCCTTAAAATTAAGTAGATCTGACCTGTGATTTCCTGATAGGCTGTTTCGTGTTGTGGATCAACACTCCCTTGTTATGCTTAATCGAAACCAAAACTCTGCTTTGTTGAACCAATATTTCAGTACGGATATTCTTTGCTTTCCAAAAATCACCTCGTGCTTAATTCTATATTTCTCTGCATATACTTTGAATCTCTTCCCTTAAATACCTCATGGATTCGTGGGTTACTTAGTATTGTGAATTATCCCAAAATTATACCAGAAATATAATTAGAATTTTTTTCGACGCAGATTAGAATTGAACCAGAAATAGTCCAGAATTTGACTGGACGCCGATTAGAAACCGTTTTCTAAAAAAGACGGCAAAAACTCTTCATATATTCTTAACATAATTGTTGTACAGCACTATTTTCAGTATATTATAAACTTTATTTATCTTATGCGTAGATTTCTGGTTAAAAGTGTCGTGGCTTCGACGTGCTTCAAGTGGAAACTCAGCTGCCTTATCACCGGTGGGTGTTAAATAGCTTTTCTCACAACCTTTGGGTTGAGTTTCCTAGCAGTTTTGCAGATTGTCGCGACCAAACAGGTTTTCTTTAATATTTCAAGCTGACTTCTGATAAAACTCCTTTGTATTTCCGTGTCATGGTGTTTATTTGCGATCTTTGATACCTTTGTTGTGTATTATTCTATTGAATAAAACACTTGTGGGTTCACTAATAATATATTTATAAAAGAAAACAAGTTGTATAAAAGTTTCAGTGAGGTACTTATACATTATTACAATAGCACACCGAATCGTGCTACAAGAATGCGCCATTACTGGCCTTGTCTAAATCATAGGCGTACTCCAATGATCCCTCAAACCAGTGGCGTGTTTACCATAATGCTAAATACTAAAACATGACAACCTTATTATTTGTTATCGTGGTCAGACTTTCAACTTACGTCTGTTGTTTTGTATAGATAATGCTTTTGGATAATTGTACAAAAATAAATGATGTAACTCTAGTACTGTTTTCGTTCATGTATTTATTTATTTATGCGTTTTCTTATCAAAGCGTTTAATGTTCCAGCGTAATTGCATGAAGATTTGTTAGGTTTCATCTTATCTTCTGCGTATTTTATTATATAAACTTGTAAAACACTACTCAACGTATTGTACGAATTACTTATTTTTCAAATGCAGTTTTCTAATTTCTATTGCTATTTACAGTTACTACACGATCCTTACTACTCAATACACCCCTAAACAACCCCTTACCACAGCAATATATATATATATATATATATTGTAGTGGTTTTAAAAGGTTAAATTTAACTATAAACAAAGCAATTTGAAACACCCTGTATAGAGGAAACAACCAGAGTTTTTATTTTATTTAGTTCAGTTTAAACTAACAAGTATCAACAAAAATTTACAATTAATGAATAAAATTTAGTTAGGTTCGTAAAGAAAATACATTTTAGAAGCCAATGCAAATTATTAATTAATTTAATAGAGTTTAATTAAACGGGTCATTACGTCTAATACGCATGAAAGCATGAAAAATCAATAAATCCAAGGCGAATAGCTTTCGTTGTAACAAACAAATATATCGGTTGGGTTGAAATACCATGAAAAGAAGCTCCTAGAAATGTTATTTAAAACGTCGGTTAATTAAACACCTGCATGTTTTCGAAATGTCAGGTTCCCCTTATTTTTATAGATAACAAGCAAGTTTCAAAGAATATTGGTTAAACGACAGTTAAAAGGCACGTATACAAGTCCACATGGAGTAAAAAGAACGCGGACAGTAATATCGATTCTCTACCACTCAAACTAGGTTAGAAGGAAACATATAATATGCATAAGAAAGGGACAGCGTTAATATAGGCGGAGTTTTTGAGACGTCAATGGATATACTATTGGTCGATATAGTTAGTTGTACATCAGACAAACACGGGAATATTGAATGTTAATTTTTCGGAAAATATCGTCACGACACGCTAAATTTCGGAGATTTCGAAAACGGTTGAAACAAAATTTGAGGAAGTGTTATTTTAAATTAGCTTTTTCACGGGAAGAGCGGCCTAGTGCCTAGTGGCATTCGGAATCATATAAATACTGGAAGAGAATTAACTTTGATCTCTTTTTTAACTTCGATCTCTTAGTATGTTCACCGCTTCAGAATACGAGTTTGTAAGTATACATATTTTTAAACTAAATAGTACAGTGGTGGCCTCATAATTTGATACGCGAATAAGTGACGAGTCTAAAATTTAATAGTGGTGCAACATTTATCTTAAACAAGCTCGTGAAGTGACGTGAATTAACGTAAATTTCACTTGAATTAAACTAAAGTACGCAATTATGAAAGAAGTGTAATTAATTTGGATTTAGATTTGGATACACCGTGAAGGCAGAGCATGCAGCACAGCTTAGAGGGGCTAATCTACAAATAGCTAAAAGCCGCCCGCAGAGCAGAGCGAAACAACTTAACGGCATCTTCAACGGAGTAGAGATCTTTAAGCAATTCCAGGTAACCCTTTAAAATTGTTGTTGTTATAAACTATGAAACTATGAAAATTGTGTGACGTGCGAGAGTGAATTTGACGGTATTGTGCAGTATTTTGCGTATTGAAAATAATACGTATAACTAACTTTATTATGGTATTTAAATAGAAATCTAAAGGTGTATATAAGCTTATTAACGTTCCATCAGGAATTTAAAATTTTTATTGTTACGAGTACATGGGTCTTTTTTGTTTGTTGTAAGAGTATGCGAAGTACAAAAGCATACATTATTCATAATTAACTGGGTTATCATGAACTCACCATACTCCAGAGTATACTAATTTAAAATAAATTATATATAAAGAAAGAAAATAAGGTATTATTTAGTGCCCATTTATTCCGGGTATATTCAATGTGTTTGATATTTTAAACTAAAATCCAGGACAGTACAAAAATAGGATTTATTGAGGTGTTACTTGATCTCTGAAAAGTGGATAATCTTGAATTTTATTTGTAAATAGTGACAAAATAAATATTGTATAATGGTTGTATTATTTTGTGGTTTTATTGAGAAAGTGCGTGAACGATACAGAGTATAATAGTGAATCTAGGTATCCAAGAGGAGGCTCAACTGAGCTAGCCTGGGAACTGAAGAAGAATTAGAGTGATGGAAACAGAATCCGGGTAAGAGATTATTTTTTTTATTGAATTTTTCTACTGTGTGCAATTTTCCATTTTGGAAAATAAATAAAATTTTCGAATGTATTTTTGTTGGCGAGGCTCAATTCTTATACTGAGGTAACACGGCAATATATATATATATATATATATATATATATATATATATATATACTAAATTTGGTAACGACCTTGCTATCTAAGTGTATATAATTAATTTTGGGTTTTAGGTCAGCAGAATTGAAGAGTTCTCTTTTTTATAAACTCAAGCTTTCGGAAATTTATTTTTCCATTTTCAAGAGTACTAAAAGTAAATACAAATGAATTAGTTACGTGAACAAGATTGACTAATAGCTAAAAATTATAATTAACTGATACTTACTAAAGTGAGATAAGTTACAATTGGACGATCAATAATAATGTACAGTGTATAAGGGTATGGTATAATTAAATTTAAAAATAAAAATAATACTAATTATATCATCAAAAGGATAAAAAAATTTTGATTATGATGTATACTGTCTTTAAATTTAATTTTTGTAAATAGTTGTTTATATGAGAATTTTTTTGTTTGGGAAAGGTATCTTTATATGTATTAATTAAACGCATTAATTGTAATGACATTTTTTGTAAATATATTACATTTTAAAATATTTTATCAATTTATTTAGTTATCTTTATAATTTTTTGTGTGAGTATGGTTGTAAGCAAAATAATATTATAACTTAATTATTTATTTCTTAATTTTTTATTTTCAAATACATTTTTTTAAATTTAGAAGGTAGGTATATATAGAACTCAAGTCTCCAATGTCGGTTTTTTTATTAAGTGTATTAGAATGTTGATAGATGTAACACATTTCAAGAAATTCGCGTTTTAATTTATTATTTTCTATATGTAAAATTTTTGGACTGTTAAAATCAATTTTGTGGTTGGTGGTATTTACGTGTGTTGATAGAGCAGTTGAATTTGGTTTAGTGCGTATATCACTTTGGTGCTGTGTTAACCGTTGTTTGAGGTTTTGTGAACTTTGCCCAATGTATATATTGGGGCAATTTGAACAATTTACTTGATATACGATGTTCCTTTGGTCTAAAGGAATGGTTTTATCTTTAATTTTAGAAAAAAGGTTATTTAGTGTAAGATCGGGTTTTTTTGCAAGTTTTATATTAAAATTTTTAAAAATATTATTTAGTTGGGAAGTTAACTTATCAAAATATGGAAATACCTTGTAACTAGGAATTGTACTGGTTTTGGTATCGGTAGAATTTTTGTAATTTATTTTATTAGTGTGGTTAAATATCAATCTTTTTATTAGAGGAGCAGGATAACTGTTATCTTTTAGGATATTATATAATTTGTTTAAATTTTTTTGATATAAAGAAGGATGGGTTATGTTTTTTATTCTGTTTTTTAATCCTAAAATAAAATTAATTTTCATACTCAGTGGGTGATATGAATGATAATTAAGGTATCTGTTTGAAGTGGTAGGTTTCTGATACCAGTCTAAAATAATTTTGTTAGTTTTATCTCTAATTAATAATGTATCTAAAAAAGGAACCGAATAATGTTTTTCTTTTTCTATTGTAAATTGAATTTTATTGTTGTAATTATTAAATATTTCTAAAGTTGTATCAATTTTATCAAAAGGTACAGCTGTAATAATATCATCCATAATTTTTTTCAAAAACGGTAATCTGTATGGTAGTTTGGGAATTATTTCTTGTGTTAAGTCATCCATAATAATTTGTGCAATTATGGGACTTAGGTTAGAACCCATAGGACAACTATCTCTTTGTAGGTAGTAAGAGTTATTAAAACAAAAGTAGCTACTATCAAAAATAAATTCTATTATTTGTATAAAATGTTGTTTTGATATTTTTTAAAAAAAAAAAAAATAATAATAATTTATGGATGATATTATTACAGCTGTACCTTTTGATAAAATTGATACAACTTTAGAAATATTTAATAATTACAACAATAAAATTCAATTTACAATAGAAAAAGAAAAACATTATTCGGTTCCTTTTTTAGATACATTATTAATTAGAGATAAAACTAACAAAATTATTTTAGACTGGTATCAGAAACCTACCACTTCAAACAGATACCTTAATTATCATTCATATCACCCACTGAGTATGAAAATTAATTTTATTTTAGGATTAAAAAACAGAATAAAAAACATAACCCATCCTTCTTTATATCAAAAAAATTTAAACAAATTATATAATATCCTAAAAGATAACAGTTATCCTGCTCCTCTAATAAAAAGATTGATATTTAACCACACTAATAAAATAAATTACAAAAATTCTACCGATACCAAAACCAGTACAATTCCTAGTTACAAGGTATTTCCATATTTTGATAAGTTAACTTCCCAACTAGATAATATTTTTAAAAATTTTAATATAAAACTTGCAAAAAAACCCGATCTTACACTAAATAACCTTTTTTCTAAAATTAAAGATAAAACCATTCCTTTAGACCAAAGGAACATCGTATATCAAGTAAATTGTTCAAATTGCCCCAATATATACATTGGGCAAAGTTCACAAAACCTCAAACAACGGTTAACACACCAAAGTGATATACGCACTAAACCAAATTCAACTGCTCTATCAACACACGTAAATACCACCAACCACAAAATTGATTTTAACAGTCCAAAAATTTTACATATAGAAAATAATAAATTAAAACGCGAATTTCTTGAAATGTGTTACATCTATCAACATTCTAATACACTTAATAAAAAAACCGACATTGGAGACTTGAGTTCTATATATACCTACCTTCTAAATTTAAAAAAATGTATTTGAAAATAAAAAATTAAGAAATAAATAATTAAGTTATAATATTATTTTGCTTACAACCATACTCACACAAAAAATTATAAAGATAACTAAATAAATTGATAAAATATTTTTAAAATGTAATATATTTACAAAAAATGTCATTACAATTAATGCGTTTAATTAATACATATAAAGATACCTTTCCCAAACAAAAAAATTCTCATATAAACAACTATTTACAAAAATTAAATTTAAAGACAGTATACATCATAATCAAAATTTTTTATCCTTTTGATGATATAATTAGTATTATTTTATTTTTAAATTTAATTATACCATACCCTTATACACTGTACATTATTATTGATCGTCCAATTGTAACTTATCTCACTTTAGTAAGTATCAGTTAATTATAATTTTTAGCTATTAGTCAATCTTGTTCACGTAACTAATTCATTTGTATTTACTTTTAGTACTTGAATGGAAAATAAATTTCCGAAAGCTTGAGTTTATAAGAGAACTCTTCAATGACCTAAAACCCAAAATTAATTATATAATATATATATATATATATATATATATGATATATATATATATATATATATATATATATATTAAATGAGAAGAATAATCCACATTTGGAATGCAAATGAATGCTTAATATATATTAATAGTTATTAAGATGAAATGAAAACACAACTTTGTATTTAAAGTTGAATTACCATTTCAAATCGAACTAGTAATTGAAAACCACTAAAAGGAATGCTACAGCAGGACTTGAACCTGCAACCTCTGATTTTCCGAATCAGTGCTCTAACCAATTGAGCTATCTAGCCTAATTGTTTAGATGATGTTATACTTAATACTACTGAAGCTTGGCTCTTGTTAACGATTTTTCAATTACGTCTTGCATTTAAGGAAATTGAATCTAGTTATATACATAATTCATGTACTAATAACTTGATCCTCCCATTTTTGCAACGTTCGGAATAATACAAACATGTAATTATATTATTATTAATAGAGACGAATAATCCACATTTGGAATGCAAATGAATACTTAATATATATTAATAGTTATTAAGATGAAATGAAAACCCAACTTTGTATTTAAAGTTAGATTACCATTTCAAATCGAACTAGTAATTGAAAACCACTAAAAGAACGGCTACAGCAGGACTTGAACCTGCAACCTCTGATTTTCCGGATCAGTGCTCTAACCAATTGAGCTATCTAGCCTAATTGTTTAGATGATGTTATACTTAATACTACTGAAGCTTGGCTCTTGTTAACGATTTTTCAATTACGTCTTGCATTTAAGGCATTGAATCTAGTTATATACATAATTCATGTACTAATAACTTGATCATCCCATTTTTGCAACGTTCGGAATAATACAAACATGTAATTATATTATTATTAATAGAGAAGAATAATCCACATTTGGAATGCAAATGAATGCTTAATATATATTAATAGTTATTAAGATGAAATGAAAACCCAACTTTGTATTTAAAGTTGAATTACCATTTCAAATCAAACTAGTAATTGAAAACCACTAAAAGAACGGCTACAGCAGGACTTGAACCTGCAACCTCTGATTTACCGGATCAGCGCTCCAACCAATTGAGCTATCCAGCCTAATTGTTTAGATGAGGTTATACTTAATACTACTGAAGCTTGGCTCTTTTAACGATTTTCAATTACGTCTTGCATTTAAGGAAATTGAATCTAGTTATATACATTATATACACTGTGGCCGTTCTTTTGGTGGTTTTCAATTGTTAGTTCGATTTTAAATGGTAATTCAACATTAAATACAAAGTTGGGTTTTCATTTCATCTTAATAACTATTAATATATATTAAGCATTCATTTGCATTCCAAATGTGGATTATTCTTCTCCATTAATAATAATATAATTACATGTTTGTATTATTCCGAACGTTGCAAAAATGGGATGATCAAGCTATTAGTACATGAATTATGTATATAACTAGATTCAATTTCCTTAAATGCAAGACGTAATTAAAAAATCGTTAACAAGAGCCAAACTTCAGTAGTATTAAGTATAACATCATCTAAACAATTAGGCTAGATAGCTCAATTGGTTAGAGCACTGATCCGGAAAATCAGAGGTTGCAGGTTCAAGTCCTACTGTAGCCATTCTTTTAGTGGTTTTCAATTACTAGTTCGATTTGAAATGGTAATTCAACTTTAAATACAAAGTTAGGTTTTCATTTCATCTTAATAACTATTAATATATATTAAGCATTCATTTGCATTCCAAATGTGGATTATTCTTCTATTAATAATAATATATTACATGTTTGTATTATTCCGAACGTTGCAAAAATGGGATGATCAAGTTATTAGTACATGAATTATGTATATAACTAGATTCAATTTCCTTAAATGCAAGACGTAATTGAAAAATCGTTAACAAGAGCCAAGCTTCAGTAGTATTGTTACGTGTATTATTATTCAGTTTCACAATCATCAAAAATGGTTAGAATTAATTATTAATTATAAAGCGAGAAAATTACAAGTCACGGGAAGTCCACACACCGCTACGAGGAAACCAAATTAGTAATCAGCATGAAACATAGAACCACACACAGGAAATGAACAAATACTAATTATTAGAAAATAACATTTAATTATAACAAAGAGATTACACATTAATCAGCGGGAAGCGCGAATTAATAAAAGTAAGAGCGCGCTCAAAATCGAGGAGAACGTACATCGGTTTTCAATAGAGCAAGTCCTTGGGGGTGTGTGTGCTAGTATTCCCAGTCCAAGCCTAAGAGAAATGTAAGTAATTATTTGTGACTTTATTTTGTAACTGTCATGCCATAACTATTCCTACTCAATTATTATGCTTACAATTGTATGTGTATCTGCGTAAAGAATAATCGTAACTAATATGTTAATATGCTTGTAGTCATGCTATAACTATCTATATGCCTTATTATGAAATATGTTCATGTGCTCGTACCTAAATTAAATACTGATTCTGTACAAAGTACATCGGGTTATTATTTATATATTAACTCCAATTGCAAGTCTTGGTAGGAACATACTACTAACAAATCAATCTCGGAACTCTATCCGAGGGTATCCAGACATTCTTAAATACCCCTTGAGCTACGCACACGTCACATGCGGTGGAAACGCCGCACCGTTACATATGGTGGAGGTCGCCGGTTCCTCTGTCTTACACATGGTGGAGGATTTTAAGGCTTAATCACCCTTAAAAAACTAAACTGTTAATTAGTAGTTCCTACTTATAAACGAATAAACGCGAAAATAAATATAAAAAACTCTAATGACGACAAGCGCCGAAGCAGACAGCACAACAAGTACAATAATTCCATACTTTTTTCCGGGAGAAATTACTTATAACGAGTACATTTTAAAATATGTCGATTGGGCAATCGAAAACGATATAGAGCATAACTGCTACACTAAATTCTTTTATAAACTAATCCAAGAAAGTAAGAAATCTTGGGCAATAAAATACTTTCAGGTCCCTTCGAACACATTTAAAGCAGAGCAACAACAAAACCTAGACTATACGCAAGCAAGCAATCATTTTCGTAATATAGTGCGTCTGTTCGATGCATTATCACCATGTTATATATAAAAAATGGATGTTCCGAAAAGTACCCCTAAACACACATACAACACAAGAACTAATTTATTAAAAAACGAAACAAGTTCAATTCATCCCGACGAAACCGAAACGCAAACGCGAACATTTAATCCCAGAAATTCAATTTTACGGTCACCACCAAATACACCAACTTCATTAATTGTTTCGCACGACGAACTAAATTTAGACGTCCGAATACAGGTAAATAAAACTCCAGAAAACATTAAAACCAAAAAAGAAATGGCTAATAATACAATAGCGGCAACGGAACTAATGCCAACGACAGCTGTACTACCCAAATTCGCGGAACCAAACAAATTCACACCAGGTAAATCAAATTGCTTAGAGTTTATGCAGGAATTCGAACGTTGCGCGGAAGCAAATTTTTGGGAGGAACCCAATAAAATTCAATTCCTTGGACACTACCTACGTGAAAGTTCAAAAAATTGGTACGACAATTTCAAATCAGAAAACGAAAACAAAAATAAAACGTGGGCCGATATAAAAAATTCATTTTTAAAATATTACGGAGGTCCAAACGCCCTAAGATTAATAAAAATTCAATTAAAAAATCGTCGTCAATTGACGAACGAACCTGCAATAAATTATTTTTATGTTCTATTAAACATCGCGAATCAATTACGTCCGCAAATACATATAGATGATTTTCGTGAATACTTCGAAGCGGGATTATTACCAACCTTAAGAAATAATTTCCTAATGCTATCAGCAAACTCAGAAATAACGGAAGACCGACTAAAAGATATAGCGTTTCATCTGTCTGAAATGCAAACAAACGCACTACAAGACGCCCTAACACAGAAAATGGCTGTACTATCTCTGAAAGAAAACAGTAAAACAAACGAAAATCTAAATTATACGAATAAGAAACGAGCCCCTTCAATCCAAAACAATAGAAGCTACAATCCACGGGGAAGATCACAAACGCCTGACTCATACTATAACTCCCGCACTTACACATCAAAAGTAAATTGCCTAAGATGTGGCAGAACAGGTCATTTTTATAGCCAATGTAAAAGTGATACATTAGCCTACAGACCTCGACAACGAACACCCCAAAGACCAAGAACGGTCAATTTCTCGACAAATCAGTCAAAGTCCCCAAACGCGGAAAGGCGGCACGCAGATTATATCCCCAAAAACAAACATTACAAACACTAAATCCCCCGCGTGTCGCATCATTTTATAAACCAACATATACATTTATAAATAAATATGATAGCAAAATGTTCACATTAGAAGCCATAGTAAACGGTTCTAATACAAACGTGTTAATAGACAGCGGAAGTTATCATAATATCATAGCAATAAATCATTTTGAAAATATAATAATTAAAAAACAAGCGCACACAAATCTGATAACAGCAGATAACTATAAAGTTAAAGTCTTAGGTACAACCGAAATAAACGTAATTTTACAAGGAAAAAATTTAACAATAGAAGCATTAGTCATTCGAGACTTACCAGTACCAGTAATATTAGGATTACACTTTCTACGCACACAAGCAATAACTCTTGATTTTCGAGAAAATCGAATAATTTTCAATGACCCTCAATCACCAGAGTCAAATTATAAAAATACATCAGTAACCACATATAACGAGAATCCGATATTACATAATAAAATCAAACTAAAAAATGACACGCTTATACAAAGAGACAAGATAGCTACACTCGCATTAGAACCATTTGAAATTCAAAAAGATAGTCATTTCGTCCCCGATAACAAAAATATTATTAACAAACATATAGTAATAGAGAAATCGCCACACAAAAAAGGTAACGAATTCCAAATGGAAGTCGTATCCAAGGTACAAGAACGTACAAAATTGTTCAAAGGTACAACATTGGGTTTAATTAAAAACTCTGAAAATACAAAACTAGAATTAAAACAATTTATAGCAACAATAACAAAATCAACACCAGAATTCAATATCAACAAAGATCTATCGTCAAATGAAAAAACACAGTTACAAGAATTGTTAATCGAATACCAAGATATATTTACGGAAGACGTTGCAAACATGGGCAGAACTAACTTAGTTACACACAAAATAAACACGGGCGATGCACAACCAGTAAAAAGCCGACCGTATAGAGTATCACAATCAGAACGTGAAAAAATACAAAATCAGATAGACGACATGCTCCAAAATGGGATAATTACAAAAAGTATTTCGCCATGGGCGAGCCCCATAGTTTTAGTAAAGAAACGAAATGGAGAGACAAGATTTTGTGTAGATTATAGAAAATTAAACAGCGTAACTAAAAAATTGTTATCCCCTACCAATAATTGATGACATTTTACTTTATCTAAAGAACGCAAAATATTTCACGGTGTTAGATCTTTTTAGCGGTTTTTGGCAAATAGACGTACACGAAGACAGTAAAGAAAAAACAGCATTTATATCAACTGACGGACTTTACCAATTCGAAAAAATGCCGTTTGGTCTCTCAAACGCGCCTAGCACATTCCAAAGTCTAGCAGATAGAGTTTTCGAAAATCTCAAATGGAAAGAATTAGTACTATATATGGACGATATTTGTATCTTTTCAGATACATTTTCCGAACATTTACGTAGATTGAAGAACGCCTTCAATCGCCTCAGAAAGGCAGGTCTTACTTTAAAACCCTCGAAATGCACCTTTGCGTCCACGCAAGTTAAATTGCTTGGACACATAGTAAACGAATCCGGAGTCTCACCGGACCCAGATAAAATAAAAGCTGTAAAGGATTTTCCAGTCCCTACTAATGTTAAAAAATTGCAAAGTTATTTAGGCTTAGCAAACTACTATCGAAAATTCATTCCAAATTTTTCAACAATAGCACACCCACTAAATCAATTAATTAAAAAGGACGTGCCTTTTCATTGGACAGACGAACATCAGCAAGCTTTCGAAACACTGAAACATAAATTAATTACATATCCAGTTTTAATACACTTTGACCCTTTAGCACCAAAAGAATTTCGAGCTGACGCAAGTAAATCAGGACTTGGCGGCGTGCTATTACAAGAACATGAAGGAAAATTACATCCTATAGCATATATTTCGCGAACTCTTACAAAGTCAGAAACAAATTATACAATTTCGGAATTAGAAACATTATCTGTAATCTGGGGCCTAACTTATTTAAGACATTTAATTTATGGAAGACCAATAAAAATCATAACAGACCACAGTGCAATCTGTTTTCTAAAAAATATTAAAAACCCTAATAGCCGTTTAGCAAGATGGGCGATTCGCCTCAGTGAATACCAATACACTGTCGAACATAAAAGTGGCAAATGCCATAATGACGCCGACTGTCTTTCTAGAAACGCGACGTCACTACCAACTCCACAGGATGACGAACAAAATATTGAAATTCCAACTTTTACACTCACAAAAGATAACATGGCTAAGTACCAAAAACTAGACCACAAAATCAAAAAACTAGTCAACGCGATAAAACACCCAGAAAGAAACCCAATTGCATTAAATCGAAGAATAAAAAATTATGAGTTTCGTAATGGCATCTTATATAAAAAGAATGCTAACCCATACGGTAAGTCATCACTAATCGTCATTCCCAAATCTTTAATAGGAGAAATATTATTTTCCAACCATACAGAACCTATGTCAGGACATCTAGGATTTAATAAAACACTAAATAGAATAAAATCCCGATATTATTGGGACGGCATGCTAAAAGACGTACGCACCTACGTAAAGGGATGCGTCGATTGTCAAGCTCGTAAAGGGCACAATACACAAAAAATTCCAGGCGAACTTCAAAGTATCGAAGTGTCCATACCATTCGATATGGTAGGCATTGACCTACTTGGACCATTTCGACGTTCACGAAAAGGTAATACGATGATTATCGTAGCAACCGATTACGCCACTCGTTATGTGGAAACTCGTGCAGTTCCTAACGGAAAAACAGAACATGTCGCAAAATTTTTACTCGAACAAATAGTTGCGAGACACGGAAGTCCGCGAACCCTATTAAGTGACCGCGGAAAAACTTTTCAATCAGCTTTAGTAAAAGATTTAACAAAAATCATGGGTGTAAGAAATGCATACACCACAGCCTATCATCCACAATGTAATGGATTAACCGAAAGGTTTAATAAAACCTTAGCAGACATGATGTCCCTTTATACTAGTACAGATCAAAAAGATTGGGACGAATTCCTTTGTCATGTAACATTCGCATATAACACTGCTAAACAGGACACAACCAATTTTAGTCCTTTTCAGTTACTATACGCGCGCGAAGCAACACTTCCTACAGAAGCTTCCTTAAATTACGACATCGAAAACGAAGATGTAAAAGATACGCGAACGCGCATTATTAATTAGAAACCAAGCCGTACAAAACATTCAAAAAAGACAACGCTATGCAAAAAATAGGTACGATAAAAGGCATCGCGTAATAAATTTCAATGTGGGAGACCGCGTACGTGTCTTCACACCACGACGTTTTATAGGAAAAAGCGAAAAGCTTTTGTTAAGATATCATGGACCATACGAAATTGTCCAAAGGTCCGGTCCAGTAAATTATGTAATTAAAAAAGGTAATCACTCTAATGCAAAGTTAGAGACAGTTCACGTTAGTAGAATGATTCATTATAATGATCCATGGCAACCAGAAGCTATTCCAAAACAGCATTCTCATTCTGGGTCTGGGGGTACCAACACACACACCCAAGAGTAATATGGTTAACACAGCAAGGGTAATATCGTTAACATCCAGGATTAATATTGCTAACATTCAAGGTTAACATCCAAAGTAACATTGTTAACACCTAAGAATAATATTGATAAGAGAATCAGCACACTTATGTTAAGTTATTATGACATCAGGAGCCATTTGGAAGGACCTACCCTCAACAATATTATATACAAGCACAATTCCGATAACATATAGAACGGAACTATATAAACAAGCACAGGAAGTTCCTTCATATACATACGATCACCTTTGCAAGGCACAATCAGGCCATATTTGTAAAATGAGTGAACACTTAGAAGCAATTGGCACAATATTCGACAACGAATTAAAGTCTTTTTCCCAAGCTACCAATCCACTTTTTTGGAAACAATTAATACCAAACGCTTACGAAGACTTAGTCACACAATCAGATCCTGAAACAAATACGTATCGAAAGAAACGCGCATTAAATTTTATTGGCGACTTTTTCAGTTTTTGTTGTGGAGTAGCCACTCAACAACAATTCGAATCATTACATTTTGACCAACACGAACTACAAGTACTTTTATTTAGAATCGACTCAGGATTACGAAAAAATCTTCGTGAAATTTCTAACACTTCTATAAATTTTCAAGCCTATCAAAAACAGATATCTGACAGTTTCATTGAAACACGACAAAAAATAAACAAACTAACTGAATTCGATAACAATCTACGGAATACAATCGACAAAACGATTGACGAAGTAGATTTTAAAATCCAACGTGGAATGTACCATATTTACACAACACTAATACGACTTTTAAATTTTGAACGATCAGTTAACGTAATGGAAATAACAAACGCATGCAAAGACCACAAACTACCAACTTCTATAGTAAACACTTTAGTACTACAACATGATTTAACTCGGTTAACTACCGAATTAGTCAAAAATAAATACAAGCTAGCAATACCAATAAAAGATATTTCCAAATATTACAAACTTCCGATTTCCGATTGTACAATATCAAATAATGAAATTTTTATACAACTTAGAGTACCAATAATTAATTCAGGCCTACAATGGACATTATACGAACTTACAACGACACCATTCGCATGGCAAAACGGCACATGTCTTCTTCTACACGATACAATGTATCTAGCAGTAGCAAAAATCCAAGACTCAAATCAATCACCTATTTTAAAGCCAATTTCAGGTACATCCCTAAATCATTGCAAACCACATCACGATAAATTATGTTTTATACCTAGATTCTCTTCGGATGAATCCTTTGGGCACCAATGTGCTTATCACATGTTCTTAGGAACCACAGTACAAGAACTAGGGAAACACTGTTCACTACGTTGCCATTCCTCTTCAGCAATGCTGATATCAGAAATAAAAGATGACACATTCGTGATAACGCACCCTAAACGCGACTTGAGTATCTCATGTCCACTTAAAAATACGAAATTAAATAATTCCATTTATGACCACCCAGGAGCAATAAAGCTATACCTTCCGTGTAGCTGCTCATTATTATTAAACTCAGAGGAAATCATATCACCAAGATTCCCTTGTGGACTCCAAAACATAAAAGATTTTACAATGCATCACTACTTACCAGCGATGTGGAGTAATTTAAAAACATTTGTTCTTCAAAGTTCACACCACGAACCAATGTTCAATAACATAACAGAGTACCTTAATCCAGATTGGGCTTCTACAGTCCCACATTTAAACCTCAGTTCATCTTCTGCATTTAGTAAAATTGAAGATGACATTGAAGACCTTATGCACAAAAATTATGCTGACCTATACGCTCCACATAGCGATAATATTTATTTAGTCTGGAACACTGTATTGTCTATTTTCGTTCTATACCTCCTTTATAAAAAATACTATGTGCCAACACATATGATAACACCAGTGGTGGCACAACAGGGTTCAACACAATACCCAACAGCAGACATGGAATTCATTATTATAGTAGCCTGCTTCCTACTTTTCCTATTAGCTCTATCTTATATGGCATGGCTAATCCTATGTCGAAGAACATCAAGAAGAATTAATACGGACATATCAACAAATGCAGATTCCACTATTGAACTATCTACATGTTCAGAGGAGGAACCCAGCCAAATAGATAACAAAACGCACAAACTGGATGACTGTAACGAGAATAATATCACAGTAACCATAGTTCCACGACCAGGCACAAGTGTTACGTCCAACACAAGCCGATATCATATCAAGAGATAAATTGTGCTGTAGTAAGTACAACAACCAGAGTCATCACCAGGTAACATTTATTTTTTTTAATATATACTAACAATACTACTACTATTATTAGCAAAAAAGAAAAATACAATATATATAACAAAGTTAGAAGCATTAAAACAACTAACTACACTGCGAAACGAGTTCTGTTCCAGTGAAACAGTAGACCATTTCACTTGCTTATTCAATTATTTTTTCTCAAACGCTATCCGTTTTTATACTCAACTACTCTTGCCACCGAAAAAGAACTACGTTTGTCCTAAATTAACACAAATGTAGAAAAGGACACGCAAAACTCTTTAGTTTTGAAGAGCTATCAGAATTAAAGACACAATTTTTAAATTTCGTTAGAGACGTTGTTTACAACGCTACTTTCTTTATAAAATTTTTAGCAAATTTGTATTTTATAAGCTTTTCAATAGTAGATGTTAAGATAACTTTTGAGAATTATTTTTGAAAAGATAGAAAAGTATCTTTAATATATGATGAATCAAAGTATAAATTAATGAAACCAACAGGTTTTCATTTATGATTTTTAATCAATGCAGCATAGCGCTATATAAGTAAAAAAGGGAGAGATAAGTCTAAATAAAAAGACATATGTGATTATTTTTAATTTAGTAGATTAGTGGATAAAAGACATAACAGAAAATGAATTCAAAGACGTGTCTAGGCCACGATTGTAATTAACGTATTGAACGTTACAGGTTATACGTGTTTAATAATATAAGATATTATTTTTGTATAACAGATATTCATCATTCAATTCTCAGATGAGTATATAATCAATTTTTTTATATATCAAATTTTTTACTCGAGGCAATAAACTTATTTCTAAAGAAATGCCTCCATTACTAAAGCATATTATGCTCTTATGTAAATTTTTACAACCAACGTGTGAAACCACAATCACACCAGGTATATACCTACAGAGACTACCAAATATTTCATTTTATGAAACTTCCACACAACTTCTATTCAGGTTTATACAACCAGCACAAATAGAATATGGTAAAGAATGTGTGAATCATATATGTGCAACAAACCACAATTTTTGTAAAAAATATTTGACACCTGCAACATACTTAGACGCAATAACGCCGAATTTTACTGCTGAACACCTAACATCCAATGATAAAATTTTAATGGACGATGGAGATCTGTTTGATATTCAATACATAACGCGGAGCCATATCCCTCGTGTTTTTACGACCCCTTACGAAATAGATCTTTTGACAAAACAAAATTTGTTAAAAAGAAAACTCCCAATAAATGAAATTCATTATGAAACACCATTCCCATTTGTTAATGCAAATACTGCAAATTGTAACAGTCCATTATTTATGTCTGTAATTATAGCAGAACGACTTTCATTATATGAATGGACAAGATCTCTAGCCGAAATGTGCCAGCATAAAATTCTGCATATTGACGTCATTCCAATGCAAACATTGGAATTAGCTTTAAGTAGAATAAAACCGAAACATTAATACAAAATTTTCATTATCTCTAGAATATACCTCATCATATTATACACTACCACTTTTGGAATGCGTTATTTCCAAAAAGGCAACACTAATTGGCATACACGTACCATTAATAAGAAATGAATTCAATGGACTAACCATGCGACGAATCGTTAACCCACCGTTTGCATGGAACCACTACACATGCACAGTGTCGATACCGACCATTGACGTAGCCTACATACAACATGTATCTACTAACAACTGGAAATTTGTAACCCCACGCTGCGATCCATTCAAGGACAGTCTATGTTTCTTAAACCGACCATTTGAAAACAACCCATTGGCAATATCTTGCGTTAAACACTTACTTCAGGACAGCACAGGAGACCAACTATCCAAAGCTTGTGCAATAGAATGTAGAGATACAGGAACAGAAACGGAGTTCCTAACACAGTTAGATGTCAATCATTATCTTATCACCCATCCTCATCCAAACACCACTATCCTTTGCAACCACATGAACTACTCCCTGCCATCATATTCCAACATCGGAGCAATTTTACTTCAATTACCATGCAAATGTTCATTACACGGACAATATGCAACCATAGTAGCCAATAAAGTATCATGTTTGGAAGAAGTCTATGTACAGCTAACGCACATACTACCAGCTCAATGGACCAAATTCAAAAGTTTAACACTCCCAAAAGTGGGACAACCGAACCTAAAATTCGACAGTTTGGCCGACTGCTTAGACGAAAAATGGATTTTACGTCTCGATGTTGACAACAACGATTACTTACCTTATTACCTACTCTCTTTGTCTCTAATCCTTATCCTCATAAATTTTGCAATACTGTATCTCATGGCCAAACGACTACGTATCATAACAAAGACACTTAAACGCAATGGTATACGACAACAACCACCAAAAGTTCAAAGTAGACAACCAACAAATTTCTCATCGCTATTGCCACCACAGCCAATACAATCCCAACATAACCCAGACAATGTAGATACAGAAGAAAATCACGACTACTTATTACCGTCACCAACCCTATCTCCGGCAGACATTGTCAGTCGACCACTACCAACTCTGCCAACAACGTCACAACTTCCAGAAACGTCTACCACACGTAGACACCTAGGTTACCGAAGCCAATCACCCAGCGGATATGTTACAATGTCACAACTGCTTAGAAAAAACCCAGAACTTTAAAAACATTTTGTAGTGAAGTGATTATAAACTATAGTGTACGTGCCTTCAAAAAAGTGTTTGCCCCAAAGTGTAATTATGTATTATCTATTGTAATTTATATTTCAAATCTTTGTGAATTATGTATTATTCATTGCTTTAAACTTTTATGTATTATGTATTATGTATTGTATATTATGTTTCAAATCTTTACACATTAAGTATTATCCATTTCATATCATATATTGAGCATGACGTATTATGTATTAATATTGTAAACTACATTTCTCACAGGCCACGCTCTCGGTAGTTGTTCCCTTAAACATTTTCAAACATAGTTTTTTTCTCTCTTTCTCTTTTTTCTTTTTCTTCTTTTTTCTCTCTTCTGTTTGGCCCATCACTTAACGTTACAGAAACTTGGAGGCCAAGTTTTTTTAGCGGGGGGGTGATGTTACGTGTATTATTATTCAGTTTCACAATCATCAAAAATGATTAGAATTAATTATTAATTATAAAGCGAGAAAATTACAAGTCACGGGAAGTCCACACACCGCTACGAGGAAACCAAATTAGTAATCAGCATGAAACATAGAACCACACACAGGAAATGAACAAATACTAATTATTAGAAAATAACATTTAATTATAACAAAGAGATTACACATTAATCAGCGGGAAGCGCGAATTAATAAAAGTAAGAGCGCGCTCAAAATCGAGGAGAACGTACATCGGTTTTCAATAGAGCAAGTCCTTGGGGGTGTGCGTGTGCTAGTATTCCCAGTCCAAGCCTAAGAGAAATGTAAGTAATTATTTGTGACTTTATTTTGTAACTGTCATGCCATAACTATTCCTACTCAATTATTATGCTTACAATTGTATGTGTATCTGCGTAAAGAATAATCGTAACTAATATGTTAATATGCTTGTAGTCATGCTATAACTATCTATATGCCTTATTATGAAATATGTTCATGTGCTCGTACCTAAATTAAATACTGATTCTGTACAAAGTACATCTGGTTATTATTTATATATTAACTCCAATTGCAAGTCTTGGTAGGAACATACTACTAACAAATCAATCTCGGAACTCTATCCGAGGGTATCCAGACATTCTTAAATATCCCTTGAGCTACGCACACGTCACATGCGGTGGAAACGCCGCACCGTTACAGTATTAAGTATAACATCATCTAAACAATTAGGCTAGATAGCTCAATTGGTTAGAGCACTGATCCGGAAAATCAGAGGTTGCAGGTTCAAGTCCTGCTGTAGCCGTTCTTTTAGTGGTTTTCAATTACTAGTTCGATTTGAAATGGTAATTCAACTTTAAATACAAAGTTGTGTTTTCATTTCATCTTAATAACTATTAATATATATTAAGCATTCATTTGCATTCCAAATGTGGATTATTCTTCTCTATTAATAATAATATAATTACATGTTTGTATTATTCCGAACGTTGCAAAAATGGGATGATCAAGTTATTAGTACATGAATTATGTATATAACTAGATTCAATTTCCTTAAATGCAAGACGTAATTGAAAAATCGTTAACAAGAGCAAGCTTCAGTAGTATTAAGTATAACATCATCTAAACAATTAGGCTTGATAGCTCAATTGGTTAGAGCACTGATCCGGAAAATCAGAGGTTGCAGGTTCAAGTCCTGCTGTAGCCGTTCTTTTAGTGGTTTTCAATTACTAGTTCGATTTGAAATGGTAATTCAACTTTAAATACAAAGTTGGGTTTTCATTTCATCTTAATAACTATATACATATATATATATATATATATATATATATATATATATATAAATGGCGTGGGCAACCATACGCATTTCTAAAAAAGGGTTAGGAATAAAAGAGTTTAATAAAGAGGTTTGTGATATAGTGATTATGTGTATGTTTCTCTCTTGCACTTATACAACTGTCAGCTACAGATAATTACATGTAAAATTCCGCCTGAAGAAGCTTTTGTCTTACACACTGCTTTTTACGTAAGGAGTTGAGAAGGCGATAAAACTAAATAAAATAACTGGAGATAATGAAAGTCATAAATGGGTGCATGCGGTTCAGTTTGCTGTACTCAAGTCTATGTAATATGAAATTGTTTGATTGATTTGTTAAAATAGATACCTTATATATGTAAAGTAACATATAACAATAAGTGATATTCAATGGATTATTGCTTGCAGTAATAAATTAAAGTACGCAGAACGCAGATAGTGATAATAGAGTGTATTCCTTGTGTTCAGAATAAGCTACTGTAGTAATTATTAACCTTAGATTAAGGATTATTTGTAAATATTTGTGTAAAGTTAGACATCTGGTGGAATAAATAAAGAAACGTAATTTGGAGTATCACACTTTTAATACTGGGACACGACCAGTGCCTGTTTTATCTGTTTTACCATGAGGGTGAGGGGGGCACCCGGGAAATAGCTCAAGGCGACACTCTTGAAATAGGTGGCACCGGAAAACTGATTAACACATTAAATTAAAATATTACAACGAAGTTTAAAAAAAAGTTGTGTTATGTAATTATACTATTATAGTAGTAGATTCTTTGAGAAATGCATTGTAATAATAATAAACTAGATCAACGTTTCTGGCGTATATTAGATTACACACACATAAATTAGGTGGTACTGGGAACGATAATGGAACATCCAGTACCATTCGATAAAATAAAAAGAAACAACTTAATATCTACGCTTGTAAAATTGCTATAGCTACCACTTCAGTCCTGATGAGTTGAACCTGGAAAAACTCTACGTAACTTAGCGCACTTCCGGAGTAGCATAATACGTCTAGCTCATTCTGATGCACGTCCACTACTGCCGTCTCAAGGCTTCCTGCATTCTTCCCCACACGGCGCACCCTTACATCTTATATTTAAACTTATAGACAAGGGGTTTTGCGATACGTTACAGTTGGTGCCCTCTTGCAAACTTGCGTTGCATTTATTAACTGTACTTGGAATTATTCTATATTTCTACCAAACGATTGAGCAGTATAGTTACTCTGCTAGCGCTACCGGTCGAACCTGAAGGTTCGCTACTTCTGTAAGAATACTTCGAATGATACGAATAGCAGAAGCATGTAAGATTTATTAAAAACCCTTGGCTTCGGAATTCGTGTGACCTGTGAGTCACTTTGCGACAAAGAAAAGGGATGTATTCTAAATCTACTGTTATGCCCAAATGATTCTATACTATTAAATGTGCGAAAAAGATGTTAACCTCTTTGTAACACGCTCAAACATATCAAACTACGACAATTATTAAATTAAAAGTATTAATGAGGAACAACAGGAATAGGAACTAATTAATTAATTAAATAATCCGGCGTAAGAAGCCATGTTTAAGCGCGTGGCGTATTATAATTTTATATATCGACTTACCTCAGCGTTATTCTATTGTTCTAAGTGTCGTTTCAACGAAGTGGACTGTATGGCAAATTTATTGAACGTATTACGTATGCACTATCACTCCTTTTTAGGGGTTTATCGATAAATTCACATTCGGCGACACTATTGACTTCACTCACTTTACCGAACTAACACAACCGTTTCTTTTCGATATCTATGAGCGTGTCTGTCATTACCTCTTTTTTCAGCTTAATTTCACATGCACAAAGGAGGTTTATGACAGGATATAACGAGACAAAAAATGTCAGCACGCTATTTGATTTACAACTACGAATTTACAAAGACTTAAAATTAAACCCGAAAACGTGCGACAAAGAGACCAAACACTACCAGTATATGCAGTAAAATATTAGATATTATAAACAAAGTCATGTTATAGTTGAGATTGTAAAAGCCAAATATTATTCACTTATAGTGATTTCTATACCTGACATTTCGCTCATAGATCAATTAAGTGTCGTATTTAGATTTGTATGCGCAAAGGTCAATGCAATCGAACGTTTTATTACTTTTATTCCAATATTAAGTCACAAAGGAAAATCTCTGGGATCAGTTATACTGTCGCTGTTAACTGAACTTGGTTTGCATATAAATAACAGCATGGGAGAGTATTACAACTACGCCAGTAATATGTCTGGATATATTCTGGTCTGCAAGCTCACTTGAAAAAACGTAATCTGTTACTACTTCAGCAATCATGCACGACATACTCTTTAAATTTAGTAGGAACATATGCTGCTAAATGGTGCACTCTCTCTGTAGGTTACTTCAAGTTTCTACAAAAAATGTATAATTTCTTCAGTGCAAGTATTAGTCGCTGGCAAAAGATAAACTCGCGTCTAACGGGCACTTTAATTATCTACTCGGAGGTAAATTCTGCCAAGTCCTTAACAAATGCAGAAGAATTTAAAGAAGAACAAAAGCATTTAAACGAACCTGAAATCGAATATCATCAAAAAGATGCAAAGATGAATAAAGTTTGTGTATTAAAAAGACTAAGCGAAACTGGATGATCGGCTATGTATGATGCATCAGTAGCACTATTAAAGAGATATCCATCATTTAAAAAATGTTTACTTCATATTTCCAATAGTCTGCAAAACAATTCCCTTCGCCACGAAGCATTTTCACTTCATAAAAAATTAAAAAAGAAAGAAACAGTCTTCATGTTAGTTGTCTGGATAACAATTCTGAAACGGATAAACCAGCAAAAATCTACAATCTGTTGAAACTGAAATTGTTATAGCAGCTGAATTATATATTTTGTTATTGACGTATTTCATAACCAAGAGAAATGAAAGATTTTAAGAATTCTTTCGTAAAGTTCCTAAGCTAACAAATGAATTATGACATTCTCTGGAAATAAACAAAAGGTACAAAAAGAAAACTGCTATTTGGCGAAGTGGACAATAAAATTGAATTCGACATTAAACAAAAAATAGAATACAAATATTGTAATCCTATTCTAGATCAGATAATATCCGAAATTAGTAAACGACATTCAGCGTACTTTAGGATTTGTAATAGTTTTGGATTTTTGTTCAATATTTTGAAAATGGAAACAGATGGTATAAAAAATGCAGCCGATGAGTTGATGAAAATATACTCCAGCGATTCCAAAACAACTCTTGGTAAAAATGCATTTATTGTATAAAGTTCTCAGACTATTTGCTTTGGAAAGACATTGAAACGACAGCTTTTTAAGGAGATTATTACGGAAAAGTCCTTAATATTAACATTTCCAAATGCTTTCACAGCCTGAAAAATATTTCTTACAATACCTATCTCAAATGGAAGTGGTGGAAAAAGCATTTCACTTCTGAAACGAGTAAAAAATTATTTAAGAAGCACTGTAACTCAATTACATAAACATAGTTTAGCTATACTAAGTATTGAAAACGATCTTTTAAAGGAACTAGATGCAGACAGTATTGCTGACCAATTTTCTATACTCAAAGAACGAAGAAAAGCAGTATAGTTTCCTATAGGCGCAATTGTAGTATATGATTATTATTATTCTCTTTCGCCTTAAGTTCCGAAATTTATAGGCAACGTATTTGTATATGTAGCGTTTTTAGTTTCAAATAAGATATCATCTTTATATTCAATATAAAGCCTAGAGCCTAAAGCCCAGAGCGGCATGGTACCCAAAAAGGCCCTGAAAACGACAAAATCCAATGTATAAATCAATACTTACTATCTCTAAGGAAATAAAGTGCAATTATTATAATTGCAGTATACATTCCAGTAAATAAGTTCATGTAAAAACCAAAAGCTTCCACTGTGGCTAAATGCATATATTGTGTTGAATTATACACATCATGATGCCCATCAAATTCTCTTTTAACTGAACATTGTGCTTCACTTGCCCTAATGGTTGGAAGTCCACTAAACGTTGCTTCAATGTGTCCAATAACAGGATCTCGAGCTGAAGTGAACAAAACGTTAGTAGATTTTTTTAAAACCATGTCTAACTAATTACCAGATCCCTCAACTCGTCTTATATTGCGTGCAGCAGGTAAATAAAGTTGGCTGCATATGTACAAGAGTAATGTAAAACATGCAGATGGAATCAAAAACCATAGGTTGACGGTTGAAACTACTATCAAAATAGCCCCAACAGTTAAGGTCGTCTAAAATTTAAATAAAATAAGTATATTATTATAAAAAATCATACATGGTTAAGTAAACATTTTTCAATAAAAACCAGCCAACTAATAGCCTTACGGGAATTAAAGTGGAAAACAATTTGGCCACTTTAAATCTCATTATAATAAAAGTAGATAAGCTATGTTCGTACTGAATAAAAAACCTGTTTTTTCCCATGCATTTTTTATGGACCAATTCTAAGGTGCAAAAAGACCATTTTTGGAAGATACAAAGGTCATTCACCCTAACATTGACCTGTCACATGCAGACCTCCACCTATGATACCATATAACCCTATGACGCCACAGTCTAAATTATGGCTTATACCATCTTGTTAGAAACTATAAAGCTTACTTACATATACTTCTCAAAACAAAAAAACATATTAAGAGAATCAAAAAAGTGTTTTATTACGCATATCTATCTGATGCATATACATTGATTCTATGTCTAATACAGTATTTATTTAGTTTTACATATATTTGTAACTATATCATTTACTTATACCAAAATTAACATATATTTAAATTAATGTATAACTAATGAATACAATATTTACTTATATCTAAATTAATACACTGTAATGTAAATTTGAGCTTATATACTAAATTATAATACGACATACTACCATAGAAAGTTTATATATTATTAACATATAATTGGAGCTGTCCACACAGTTTAACATTATTGTTTATCCATACATCCTTGCACCTTCATTGCGCTAAAATGATAAAATCATACGTTTCAAAAATATCAAAAACAAAATTATGGTTCCGTTTACTATATAGGCAGATTTAGTGTGTCTTTTGAAACCTACAGGAGACTGTAAAAAGTTCCAAGAACATGTACCAGCCAGTGTTGGATACTATGTAAAGTGCCAATACGATGACTTGTTATCGTTTTATCGGTCATATCGTGGTGAAGACTGCATAAAGTGGTTTTCGGAGAAACTACAACAGTTTGCAGAAGATGTTGAAACCGTTTTTATGTGTCTATATGATATGACACCGTTAACACGGCAACAGGAAGCTGCTTTCATAGCCGCAACACACTGCTGTATCTGTGATAAACCATTTACTGTAGATAACATTAAGGTTCGCGATCATAACCATTTTACACCAACTAACAACTGTAGAGAATCTGCACATTTAGATTGTAATATAAATCATCAAGACCCTGGAACAATTTCTATCGTTTTCCACAACTTAAGCGGTTATGACAGCCATTTTATCATCAAAGATATTGCTATTAATTTAAAAGTTCGTGTGGAGGTACTCCCTATATCTAAAGAAAAATATATTTCCTTTACTAAATTTATTCATGAGAACTTGGTTAACTTTCGTTTTATTGACAGTTTTCGCTTCATGAGTTCTTCCCTAGACACACTTGCTTCGTATTTAACTAATCATCCACTGTTGAAAAGCCGATTCTCACATTTAAATGATGAACAGTTTCAACTACTAACTCGAAAAGATATTTATTCATATGATTCTATTGATAGCTTTGAAAAATTTAATAACACTTGCTTACCTAACCAGCAACAATTTTTAACACATGGGAGGATAGAACAATCTCTAATAAACAGTATGAGCATGTACAGAGAGTATGGACAACATTTAATATTAAAAACTTGGGTCAATATTCAGATTTAAACCTAGAAACTGACGTATTGTTGTTGACTGAAGGTTTTGAACAATTCCGTTCAAGTTGTCATTCCACTCATGGGCCAGATCTTGCTCATTATTACACATTACCTGGATATACTTGGGATGCCATGTTGAAACATATGGGTCAGGAAGTGGAATTGCTGACTAACATCGATAAACCTTCGTTCATCGAGAAAGGTGTACGAGGTGGTCTTAGCCAGGTATGTGCAGAGCGATATGTTACTATTAACCATAAATATCTACCCACTTATGATCCATCCAAACCTGATGAATATCTAATGTACTTTGATGTAAATAACCAGTATGGGTGGGCCATGAGTCAACTTCTTCCGTACGGATGTTATATGTTATATCTTGGAGGCCTATTTGGAGTACCCTAAATCCATTCACGACCTACATATGAATATTCCTTTCTGTCCAGAGCACATTGTCCCAATGACTGGAAAACCGCCTGTAAAGGGAACCATAACGTCAAATTAATAGCGACGTTGAATGCAAAAATATGTGATTCATTACAGGAGTTTAAAACAGGCGTTGGCAAATAAGCTTAGATTAAAAGCTATTTACAGGGTGCTTAAATTTAAACAAAGCTGTTGGCTAAAATCATATATTGATTTAAATACAGATCTCTAAAAGCGAGCTTGAAACGAGTTTGAAAAAATTTGTTCAAATTGATGAACAACGCTTTTTTTGGTAAAACAATGGGGAACAAGCGAAATCATTGTAATGTTGAACTCGTTCAAAATTGGGATGGTAGGTATGTTGTCGAAGCTCGTATATCCAATCTTCTGTTTAAGAATCTTACAGTTTTTAACAAAAATTTTGTTTTGGTAGAATTAAATAAATCAAAAGTATACTTTAATAAACCGATATTCATAGGCATGCGTGTCTTGGATTTATCCAAGCTCACGATCTATAATTTTTATTATGGCTACACAAGTACTACCTTTGGAAGCGACTGCAGTGTTTTATATACGGATACTGATAGTCTTATTTACAAAATTAACAATCGCGATCCATATGGAGTTATAAAGCGGGACGCTCATAAATATTTTGATACTCTGACTGTTCACCAGATAACGTCTATAAAATTTCTTTAGTCAACAAGAAAGTACTGGGGATGATGAAAGATGAGAATAATGGACGGATTATGACAAACTTTATCGGGTTGAGATCCAAAATGTATGCTATAAAGAGTTTTAAAACACCAGAAGAGGAGGAAGCAGTACGTTTGGGTGTGGAAGATGATTCCACACCTTACATGTGATTTTCCAATGCTCACCCGAAGGTACTACATTGGCCAGGAAGCGAGTTTTTACCTGGAAAATTTGGAATTTTGCCGAACCCTTGCTGTTTCAAGCAAGGTAGGGATCTTTAACGTGCGTGATAACACTCACACACGAGACCTCCATTTTACCTCTCATACAAACGAGGGCATATTTTTGTGAAAAATGCTTAGCTAACATTTTTCAAGCGGACCGTGTCGAGATTCGAACCCAGGCATAATTCCACACCGCTTGCCTACTGGTCTTTTCAATTTTGGTGTAAGTAAAGAGATTAAAGGTATAAAAAAATCAGTTATCAAAAACAAAATAACTTTTGAGGACTTTTGTACACTGTATGGATGAGTACAAAGAAAAATTTATAGCTCAAAATTTAATCCATTCATCTAAACATCACTTTCATACCGTCATTCAAAATAAAATAGCTTTAATTCCACACGATAATAAGCGGCATTTGATCCCCGAATCATATAAAACATTACCCCTAGGTCACTATTCTATAGATAGTATGGAAGTTGATTAGAGGGCACCTTATGATATAATAGATTTATAAATTTAAATTGTATGTTAATTTATAGCACAATTAAGGCGCAAGTATGTATGGATAAATAATAATAATGTTAAGGTGTGTGAACGGCTCTAATTATATTTTAATAATATAGAAACTTTTTAGGGTAGTTTGTCGTATTATAATTTAGTAAATAAGCTCAAATATACATTACAGTGTATTAATTTAGATATAAGTAAATATTGTAATCATTAGTTATATATTAATTTAAATATATGTTAATTTAAATATAAGTAAATGATATAGTTATAAATATATGTAAAACTAAATAAATATTATGTATATGTATATGTATATGTATATGCATCAGAGAGATATGTGTAATAAAACACTTTTATGATTCTTGGTATATGTTTCTTTGTTTTGAAGAGTATATGTAAGTAAGCTTTATAGTTTCTAACAAGATGGTATGAGCTATAATTTAGACTGTGACGTCATAGGATTATATGGTATCATAGGTGGAGGTCTGCATGCGACAGGTCAATGGTAGAGTGAATGACCTTTGTATCTTCCAAAAATGGTATTTTTGGACCTTAGAATTGGTCTATAAGAAATACATGGGAAAAACCGGTTTTTTATCCAGAACGAACATAGCCTATCTACTAATAAAGAAGACTTTTTAAATGTAGACAGCAATAACTAATATAAGACGATGGAATATTATAAATGCTAAAATTTTGGAAATCTCTACGATTTCAATGAGAAAAGTTTTGGAAACAGGACACAACCAATTCGGCTCTATAAAAATAGAAGAAGCAAACCTATATCCAAAATTACTGAAATGAGATGGAAAAAAATAAATCGACATGTTTGGCCTTTCTAAATGTAGAGAAAGCAATTGACAACGTTGAATGGAATAAGTTGATTGAGGTACATAAAGATAAGCGGGAAATATAAAGGTCAAGACAATTACAAATATATATAAAACACAGAAAATATTTAAGAACAGATGGAAAATATAAAAATGCATAGTTTTTGTTCTGTTAATAGAAGAACGGGTAATCGTATGTCTTTACTTAAAACACTTACAAATCGTTGTGCTATCTTTATCGTATTGCAATAAAATTCGTTCTTTAACCGTTTTTTTATTGAATATAAACGTGTCTACTTTCAAATAGACAGAAACTTTAATGTACTGAAATGCCGCTACCAATTCAGCTGATGACAGTTATTGGATGCTAATCACTAACAGTGTTATTGCACTAATTTTTTCTTAACTCGAGTTACATAACCCCATGCTAATATGTATTTAAAATTAAACATAATATTGTATTAGTAATAGCATGATACATTGTATTAAATGAAGGTTATATATTAAGCGTCAACAGTGTCAACTTTAACAATATTAGGTGTTTAAACTACTCATTCGTAATTATTAATTATTGATTTATTTAAATATTAACTTAGAGTATTTTTTCAATTACTTTACGTTTAATGAACATAAGCGTTCAAGTTGTTGTATAAGAAATAAAGTATTTTGTCTAATTACAGAATTAAAACACGTTTGATAGTTATGTTGTTTGGAAAGAAACTTTTTAAAAAGAAGTTCCCAACGACTCAAAATCTATCTGGCGCAGTCGGTAGGATTCCAGAAAGGCACAAGTAATTCCAAAATCGAAGAACTAGTAACCGTAAATTTCAATTCTTCACTGGAACAGAACACAAAGATTGGATGAAGAGCAGAATCGACCGAATCCAATACAGAAGGAATGCTATGAAACGAACAATCAAATTATTGTTAGCATCTATAGTTTATTTTCCTTACCAATTTTTTTCAATTGCATACTGATATTAGTAAATAAGATTTGGAAAGAAAAGAATTTTTTATATACATTTTTATGTACAATTTATTATTGAAACAATTATTTAGCAAGTGTCTGAATTTGATGAGATTATTACAGAGGTAAATAATTACACACAATCCAAGATAGCAGTAAGTGATTATTTAAATATCTTTAGTGCAAACTTGACTAAGATAACAGAATAAATAATAAATACAAGATAACTAAGTTTTTATATTTAGATTCGATTTCAACATATGATGGAAATTAGGCCTTGCTAGGCATATTCATTAACGCGTGCGAAACATTTTTGAAAAGCTTTTACAAACAGGGCAGATCGAGAAAAATATGTGTTTATTAAGATTAATTTTAAGTAAATTAACGGGCAGAGCTTTAACTTTAATAGCGAGTAGGGATGATTTAAATGATTGGGAGATTATAAGAGTATATATATTATTTATTTTAGTGATCAAAGAAATATTTAATGCTTAGTTAGAGATTTTTTAAACTTAGGAATGGAGAATAACCAATCACCGTATCAATTTGGTATGCGATGTCAAGATGTGAGAAGTTTAATTTTAATCAAACTTAAATTAGAAGAACCGGATCCTAACGTACGTTTAATTAAAACCGAAATGTACGACAAAATGGTTTTAGATACATATATAAACGCGTTACCCAAACGATTATCGGACAAAACCCCCCAAAGCTTAGAGGAGGCAATGAATTTAATAATAGAGGAGAAAAATGTAAAGTATTATAGGAACAGAATTTATAATCCAAATATTAACAAAAATTATCAACCAATTAAGACTATACAAGTAGCGAGACCAATACCGACACAACCCAAATTAGCATCATTTAACACACTGATAAATCAATTGAGAATTAATAATCCAAACTTTAATAATCCAAATTTCAACAATCAATTTCGACTATTTCCCAAACCTACATTTACACTCAAGTTCAATCAGAATACAAATCAAACATGGCAAACATTCGGCGTAAATCCTAACACAAACGCACCCATGACGAATAATAACAACAACTCCAATAATTATTACAAACCAACCCCTATGGGCACTTCATCTGGCAACACCAGACAGAACAGTAAAGTATCTCAGATTAAACCCGACATTACACAGAAACGAAACTTTACTTCCGAGGAACTATTTCACTAAGAAGTAGAAGATTTCAACAATCAAGTTATACACGAAGACACACGTAATTATGCAAATCCAAGTCGAGACGATTTTTAAGGGAATATACCCCAGAGAAGAAACGTTTTTACTTTTATTTCACAACAGAACATTTGTACCAAAGATTTTCAGAATTATGTATTTGACTATTTAATAACTCAGGACCAGAGATTATCAGATGCACACGAAAACTAACAACCTTAGATGACCCAGATCAAATAAACGACGTAATTCGTAACCAACACGAAGGCAAGACAAATCATCGTGAAATAAACAAAACCCTAAAACAACTCATAAGGAGATATTACTTTAAAGACATGAAAGAATTAACTAAAGATTTTATTAATCAATGCGAACTATGTGACAGAGCAAAATACAACAGATCACTACCAAAAGTACCCTTAATGTTAACTAAAACACCCGACAAACCTATTCAAAAATTACATACAGACACTTTGGTAGTAGAAGCTCAGAACTTTTTATCAATTATAGGCGTATTCACAAAAGTAAGACAAGCGATACCCATTACTTCAAGAAATAGTATTGATGTAACTCAAGGATTTTTACAATACTTTACACTTTACGGTAGACCAGAATCAATAACTTTAGATAATGGAAGTGAATTCAGAAACTAGACTATACAGAATACCTTAGAACATAATAAAATAAATATTCATTTTATTACAGAAAACCATCCGGAATCAAACGGATTGATTGAACGATTACATTCAACATTATGAGAACAGATCAGACTTTTAAGATTAACATACAAGAAAGAATCGATTACTAATTTAATGTCATATGCCCTAATTGCTTATAACAAACGATTCATTCTTCAACTAACTTTACACCCCTCGAATTAACATTAGGACATTCAGAGTCTCACAAACGTTATGATATACAGTATAATAAAGAAGTATATCAACAGTACGCCAGAAATCACAAAGAAAAATTAAAAATTACTTATAATTACTTCAAAAATAAATTAGACAGCGATAAGAAACGTATTACAAAAACCCGCAATGAAAACATCAATATAAATAAATTTGCAGTAGGACAAACGGTTTATGAAAGAAACTTTAAAAGTAAATAACACAAAACGGTACCCAGAAATTTAGGTCCATTAAAATCAAGAAGATTTCAGACAAAAACGTAGTAGTAGTAGACAATGGAAAGATCGTAAGGTATATCCAATAAAAGAATTTAAGCCACCCTGTAACTTCAAATGAACAGCCATCACCCTTGCCACCAACCTCCACCCAGGTAGAACGGACGACAACAGCTATTCAAACAGATAACCCTTGTGAAGTGCAATTATTACGATTCTCTAATCATTATTAGATTGTGTACCCAAACCAGTACAAATTCCAGACATTAAAATTCAAGAAGTTACGGAAAACAAATATATTGCTGTATTTCCACAAAAAGTAATAGCAACCGCCAATCACAACAAACACGAAAACAGTTTAGCCCTAATTGGAAGCAAAGTGATCACCATAAAGGAAGATTTAAAATTTAAAATTAAAAAGTGAAATTATTCGAGTCTATCAAAATCCACCAGTGACGAAGAAATTTGCTAACCTACTAAACTACAATTCAAGATTCCTTAAACAGAAGACAACGAAGTTATCCAAAAGCTGATGCAACTGGAACATCTAGACCTGGACGATTTCAACCACGCAGTGAAATTAATGGACAATTATAAAGAACATTTGAATGACTTGAAAGTGCCAAAGTTACACTACAACAATATTACTGCTTGCACAATTTTATTGATAGTTTTATTATTATTATTATTAGCCGTACACTTATTGTACAAAATGTATATTAGATATAAGATCAAGGCAATAAAAGTGAAAGATAAAGAAACCACAAATGAACCTTTAGGGACAAGAGTTTTAAAGTCAAGTATCAACCCTCAATCTTCATATAAGTCGGGAAGAGTTACATATCCCCCATATTAATAGGTATTTAAAATTAAACATAACTAATATGTCTTAGTAATGATACATTGTATTAAATGAAGGTTAAATATTAAGTGTCAACAATGTTCACATCAGAAATAAGAATAAAAAACAACTACATTGTAACCCAGACGTAACTTGGCAACTTGATATTACAGGTGAAAAAACAATAAACTGCAGTAAAGCAGCCTTATTTATAATTACTTAGAATAAGACAATGTTTGATTTATCAAGAAACAGCAGACAGCAAGATCTGCACTTTCCCACAAAATGATATGAGACCAGTGGCTTCATGTTAAATGTAAGGAGCCCTGATCGCCAGTCAGCCTTCAAGCTTCATAACTTTAACATTGTTAGGTGTTCAAGCTACTCATTGGTAATTATTAATTATTGATTTATAAAATATTAACTTAGAGTATTTTTTCAATTACTTTACGTTTAATGAACATAAGCGTTCAAGTTGTTGCATAAGAAATAAAGTATTTTCTGTAATTACAGAATTAAAACACATTTAATATTAGTGTTTTGGGAAATAAACTTTTTAAAAAGAAGCTCCCAACGACTCAAAATCTATCTGACGACGATTAATTATTTCACCACTAATTTGGAGTATGTAAATTACTCTATACTAAAGCTTAATTTTTCTGAACATTAAACGTTTTTATTTAAACACATGATCTAATTTATTTCATATTTTCGACTTCATGCTGTAACTGAAATTGACCATGCTCTCTACCTGTGCAGCTTTTTTATACGAAACCCTAGTTTTTACGATTTTCTGGAAAATAGTAGAAGTTTTTACATTATTCCTTTTTGACAGCTTTAAGTGCAACCATGTAATTGTCAAATTAACCTCTTGTCAATTTAATGCATTATCCCTTCCAATTCCAGACTCTTTGTTAGTTTTGTTACAGTGTGCATTGATGAAATCTTAGAAAAACGTACGTTATGAATTAGGTCAGAAACCTTTGCGGAGATGCCTTCTTTTGTGATTCCTACTATACGTATCAAAGAGTAAGAATAAGCTTGTTTACCTTTATGCCTTCAAAAAGAGGATAAGGCAGCTCTTCATCAATAACATTCAAGTCTCTTGAAAATCGATTAATAATATTTCCTGTTGGATTTTGATTAAAGAAAGTCATACACGCATTAATGATACTGTTGAGCACTTGTTTGTGAATGTTAATGGATGCTCTACAAGCAAACGTATAAAACAGGAATAACTTCAAACACAAAAATATTAAAGCTGTAAAAACGGTAGCTGAATACTGAATTAATATATGCTGATGTGATTCTAGAGCTTGCGAATATGCTGTTGAGTTAGTCGTATATTCGTTTTCTATTGTTGACAGTTTTTGCTCTGAGTCTACCCTGAAATATAAAGTACGTTAAGAGTACACTTATCTAACGTTCTTATGTGTTATTACCAAAATTGAACGTAGTTATCAGACAAACTGTCTATTGCTTGTCCCATTATTGCTATGATCATGAATATAAAAAATAATTTTATGCCACCCAAAGAAAAATATTTGTAATAAACGCTTCTGCTAACAGATTGGTTTTTGGCGGCTTCTTCGTAACTATCTTCTACTTTGTCAGAAATTACTTTTACTATATCTATAGGATACCCATTATCTTTTTTAGGTTTACATTCTTCCTTGGCACTTTCGTCACTTCCGGAAAGTTTGCCGTACTGCAATAAAAGCTTTGTTAAATAAATACATTTACACAAGTTATATTTACTGCATATTTTAGCAATAATGAGTAAAAGTTTGCAGAAAATAAATTAAAAAATCCAACATTACTCAATTCTAGAAACAAGAATAAGACGATAGTCGTTAGAACGGTTGTTAGTTTTGCATCAGTTCAGAAACCATTGGTTTAAGTAATAACTTTAAGACATTTACTAATGTAACATTTAAATATCGATATAAATTCTAATTAAGTAAACGGAGATAAGGTCATATAGGAAGAAATATAGTAGTTGGGTAGTTTCATGACAGTAATTGGCACTATGTGTTTACAATAACTGTATTACGTGTCATGTTAACGCGTATCAAATTTCTTTGAAATGTAGTTTTTGTATGTAGCTTCAATGTTAGTTTAACTTTAAATTAAGCATAATTCTCTAAACATTTACATGACATCCTCTTGGGGATTATGCGGTTAACTGTCAACGGTCGCCTGACGATTGTTGGCCAAAGTGAATTGTCTGTCAGCCGCAAGTAGAGGTGCAATACTGTTCCTGATTGCCAGCAATGAACTGTAAACTTTTTACCACTACCTGGAAGTGCGAGTTATTTGCAAACGAGTCCCTCTCTCCTTTCTTATTCCTGTATAATTATCTTGTGCTTGGGTCTCTTCTGCAGCAGATGTGGATATCTGAACCCCCACTACCACACAAGCGATCATATTGACCTCTGGTTAATATTGTAAGTAGACTTTCTTTCTTAATTTGTACTATTTTCACATTAAATATCCCATTTCATATGTAATAATTTATAATTAATATTTTCATTTTTTATATGTAACAATTTAAGTTATATATATATATATATATATATTGTTGTATATAGCGAAGCCATTATTTTAGATTATTTTTAGAAACGCAATATTGTAACAATCAATACATTCCGCATCCTGTATTTTCGGAAACTTTGCAATCTACTTTGTCATTATCTTGTTTAAACTAAATCTTAATGTTTCATCTTCTTTCCTCTTAATCTGTACCACATTTGTTAGTTACTTTGCATTTTTCATAATCAGTCTTTCTGTAAGATTATTACAAACTAGGAAGTTTTGGCTAACCTCTATACTGTTTATCACATGCCAAAACCTTCTGTAGAAACCAGTATCCTTGGGTCAGCATGTATAAAAGGTTAAGACACCCTTCCACTCATCGGTAGTTTGTGGGCAGCTAAGCAGCTTGCCAAGTCATGGGTCGTCTGCTGTAGAGCGAGTTTGCTCTCATTCAAATGGTGGCTTAACCCTTTATAAATGTTAAAGAAACCCTAATCAAGATGGTCACGTAAGTAATTCTTTATTATTATAATTGTTTAAATCTTATACCGCTTCATATTTTATTAACATGTCATTTAGCTTAAGTTTATTTATTATTCATTAAATACTGTTGTTGATTTCGTCATGTTGTTACTCCACTCGTTACTAGATCCCAAGGTCCCTAAGACGTAAAATTAAATCAGTGTATAACTTACATTTAAATTTGATTAATACTATTTATAAAACTATTACAATATTTTTAACAGATATAATTTGACAGAAGAATAAAATGTTTCTGCTGGTAACTAGAATAAAATAAATGTCACTTTGATATTAAATTATGAAAGTAGAAGATAGAATTAAAAGTCTGTAACACTGAATTTAATGTATATGTAGTTCAGAGTAAACTACACTTAAGTTATCGAGATCTTGTTTATTGTTTATGCTTTTTTCTTCTTTATTTATGTGAAAGGATTCAAGAAATAGGCGTTTCGTATAGTTGTTTTCTTTTTCTAAAATTTTTGTTTCATTAAATGCTGGTGTATGTTTTGTAGTATATATGTGTGTAGAGAGTGCACAGTTGTTTTTTCCAATTTTGCATCACTGCGGTGTTGTGTTAATCTCAACTTCAGCCATTGACTGGTATGTCCTATGTAGTGGTGATTGCAACTGCATTGAATCTTGTAAACTACGTTATTGCACATTTGAGTGTCTGTTTTATCTTTTAGTAGTGAAAATAGTACTTTGATTGATTTTGTATAGTAATATGCAATTTGTATAGTGGGTTTCTTTAAGATTCGAGTGATTAGAGGCGTCAGCTTTTCTATGTATGGAAGCTTGTGGAATACTGTTGGTGTAGTTGTTCTTTCTTGTCGGATGATGTTGGTGTCAATTATTTTATCTAAAAGTTGTTTTGGATAGTCATTATTGATGAGAACTTTTTTTAATTCTTCGATGTTTTTTTTAGATGAAGATTGGATTGCTTATTCTTGTGATGCGATGTTTAAGTGCTAAGATGGTACTGATTTTGTGTTTGTTGCAATGATTGGATTTGTAGTTTATATATCTTCCAGAGTTAGTTGGTTTTTTGTAATAATCAAAAAGTAAATTGTTGTTTTCTGATCGAATAACTAGTGTATCAAGAAATGGTATTCTTCTTTCAACTTTTTTCTATTGTGAATTTAATGTGTTCATTGAAATTATTGAAATGTTCAAGAGTTACTTCTATTTGGTTGTGTGGAGTAGAGCAAATTATATCTTCAACATATTTTACTAAAAAACTCATTTGAAAAGGAAGATTGGGAATAATTGTATCCAATAAAAGGTCCATAACTATTTGAGCTAAAATCGGAGAGAGTGGTGAACCCATTGGTGTACCAAAACATTGAAGATAGGTTGTTTTTTCATATATGAAGTATATATGTTGTTGAATATTAAGTTAATGGTACTTATAAACATAGTTTTTGATAAATTAGAATGAGGTTCAATTTTGTATACAAAATCAATCAAAAACTATTTTCACCACTAAAGGATAAAACAGACACTCAAATGTGCAATAACGTAGTTTACAAGATTCAATGCAGTTGCAACCCACTACATAGGTCATACCAGTCAATGGCTGAAGTTGAGATTAACACAACACCGCAGTGATGCAAAATTGAAAAAAACAACTGTGCACTCTCTACACACATATACACTACAAAAACATACACCAGCATTTAATGAAACAAAAATTTTAGAAAAAGAAAACAACTATAAGAAACGCCTATTTCTTGAATCCTTTCACATAAATAAAGAAGAAAAAAGCATAAACAACAAACAAGATCTTGATAACTTAAGTGTGGTTTACTCTGAACTATATAAACATTAAATTCAGTGTTATGGACTTTTAATTCTATCTTCTACTTTCATAATTTAATATCAAAGTGACATTTATTTTATTCTAGTTACCAGCAAAAACATTTTATTCTTCTGTCAAATTATATGTCAAAAATCTTATAATAGTTTTATAAATAGTATTAATCAAATTTAAATGTAAGTTATACACTGATTTAATTTTATCTTATTACCTTACTTTTTAGACGTATAATTAAGTTGTGAATATTAGACCGAAACGTCAAATAATTTTAAATAAATGATTAATTGACATTTATTCCATTATTGACCAAAACTGTCCCAAAAAAATAATTATTTACTATCGAACATTGATTCCTGGTCAATAAAAGGGAGGCATATTATGTATATATATATATATATATATATACATATATATATATATATATATATATATATATATTATAAAATGGTTTAAAAAATAGTTTGTCAGTACTGAGGGTAAACACATTAATTTACCACTCCTATCAAGGTATTCTAAATTTAAAACACTACAATAAACTAAGGATTGATAAATAATTACTTGTTAAACTAGGATAAAATGTTATTTACTAGTGGTGAAGCGTTTGAGATTTGAAAAAAGCATTTTAGTTCACTGTTCTTCAATACAACGTTTATCTAATATAATTCCAACTGGATGTGTTTCAGTTTTGTTGAAAATACCATGTTTGTAACTGTTTGAAAGATACTCTATTTCATAAATTAATTAATGTACCATAATACCTGTAAATGAATGTATTTTAGCATGTTTAGTTATCATAAAGTGATGGTAAAATTTGTGGAATGTCAACCAATAATAGGTTGTATAAGTGACACAAGTATCTGTTCCAGAATAGTAATTAAGTACAAATAATATTGAATCAATGAATGTACCTCTTAGACTTTTATATATAGTAGGCAAGATAGAATTTTTTAGAGAATATTTCCTAGGGGATAAGTGTTTACAGTTAGTTAGTTGATTTTAAAATTGTGTAATATATAGATGTTTGGCTTTGGAGCTTGTAAAGGAATTTTTGAAAAAATTAATATATGTGTTTAAAATGTATCCCTTTTATTTGAGCGTGTAACTGGAGTAATACTACAAAGAGTTTGATGTTTGAGGAGAACAAGTGTATCATATAATAATTAATAAGGTTTTATACAACCAAGTGTCGTACAGAAGAGTGATTCCAGTTAAAGCAAACAATAGGGTCATCTTCAGTGTTGGTGAAGAGTAGCACCAGTGAGCTTTAGATATTTTGCAGCGGGTTTTCAGTCGTATAGGATTACGTTTCATCATATGTGGTGAAGTATTGCAAGAGTTCCTATTAAAAGAGCCGTATCTAAGTATACTGTGGCTGAATTATTATTTTATTAGTTGTAGAACCTAAAAAAGAGTGAATTAAATTAGAACATAAAACTAAAACCGACTTTCAACAGGTATTGACTGCAAGCGTTCGCTAGACGATTTTGTTGTATCCTGTATCGAGGTCCATGTACAACCTAAGCACCTTCAGAGGAATTGCAGGTATTTGAAGTTACCCTTATATATCCAGGTTTCATTTAGATAGTTATTTGTTAGTAATTTGAATCTCTAAACGTTTATCTAAATCATACATTTGCTGATTATATTTATCAATCTTTGAAAATAACCACGCCATACAAGCACTACGAGAGGTTAAGTGGTTTTAACTAGACGACGCTTTATGCGAATGTGTTTAATGTACCTGTAAGAGAACAAAAAACCCACGTTTTCTTACAGAGTAAAATAGCTAGATACAATTATCCCTGAGTGAGTTTCAAAAGCTGTAGCATAAATAAACCAAATTTTTTTCTTTAATAAATTTTACAAAACTATAAACGTTAGCATAGTATTTTTCAGCGTGCTTAAATATATGCATGTAAGGCGGGTTGCGGTACTATCAGCAGATAATATCTTCCGTACACTATATATAAGTAGATCATATTAGGAAACACAGCAAAGACACTATTATATATAATTATATATATATATATATATATATATTTTTACAGGGTATAACGACCTTGCAATTATATATTAATATAATATATATGAGTAACAGGCTGTTTGGTCTGCTGGTTAATAAGCAATATACTCTTTATTATAAACTAAGCTTTCAGGTTTATTTTTAAACACATTATCATAAGATACTAAAAATTAAGAAACGTTAGTATGTGGCTATAAAACTAGATTAAAAACTTACTTATAATGTGAGGTTTTAAATGAAATCGTTGATATATATAAATTTTGAATATAAGTTGAAAGTGTGGTAAAAGCTTTTAAAAAAAAACAGTAATGTGGTTTGTTAATTACATTTGAATGTATTATAATGACAATTCCTTTATAATTTTGACACTGTTCGAGATAACTTTCTAGATTGTAATTAATTTCTTTTATGGTCTGACTGAAATTTAGATATTTTAGTATAGTATGTTTATATATGTATGTTGATGTATGTCTATTTGTTTACGTATGTATTTTAGTGTGTTTATGTTGTTTGTGTGAATGTATGTATGTCTGTGTATGTGTGTGGGTACATGTGGATGTTTGAATGTGAATGAATGCGTGTGTTTGTTTGTGCATGTTGATGTTTATGTTGTGTTTTATTAAGTGATTTGATCAGTTATGTTGAATTTGTTTTGGATTTAAAATGAAGTAGATAGTTATAGAGCAGTGTGTTAATGTCAGTTTTTTATTAATAGTGTTTAGGTTTTTAAATATGTAACATTTCTAGGAATTCTCTTTTGATTTTTATTTTCAATTTGTAATATAGGATTAACAAAATCTATTTTATGTTTGTTTGCGTTTGCGTGTAAGGAATATTATATATCAAATAAATTGTTCAAGCTGCAATCTTACCTACATTGGTCAAACCTCACAACAATTAAAACAACGCTTAACTCAACATAAAGCGACATCCGTGTTAAGCCAAACGCTTGTGCTTTGACCTTACACGCAAACGCAAACAAACATAAAATAGATTTTGTTAATCCTATAATATTACAAATTGAAAATAAAAATCCAAAAGAGAATTCCTAGAAATGTGTTACATATTTAAAACCTAAACACTATTAATAAAAACTGACATTAACACACTAAGCTCTATATACACCTATCTACTTCATTTTAAATCCAA